>JAULJL010000041.1:4076815-4166164 GCA_030761205.1 Fremontodendron californicum
GCTTCCATAGTCCTATTGCAAAAGTGAGTACCTCTATCGCTGATTATGGCCTTTGGCGTTTGATGCACCCAAAAGAGTGTATCTTATTTAACCTTGCACTAAAAAGATCAATTGTAAGTATAGTAGTTAGCAAGGGTCGAGTCCTCAGGGATTGGGTTTTAATTTATGAGTTATTAGTTTATAACTTACATTCAAAGAAAACAATAAAAGAAAAGGGGTTTTTGAAGCCAGATTTAAACTAAAGTAAATAATAAGAATAAGATGCAAGGCGGTATAACCAGCCAATAAAAATATATATACTAAATTAGGCGGTATAACCAGCCAATAAAAATATATATACTAAATTAGGCGGTATAACCAGCCAATAAAAATAAAACAAAGTTAATATACAAATTAGGCGGTATAACCAGCCAATAAAAATAAATATACTTTTAACAATAAGCAAACTAGAAAAGTAAGAAAACAAGTAAGTAAGAAGAATCAAATATGAAAAATATGGTTAAGGTTTCATTCTCCACCACTAGACATCATTAAGAATCAATTTCAGATCTATCAATATCAACCAACTATCAAAGTTAACAACCGTAGATAACAACAAGCTCTGTTATCCCAATCTTTCCTTAGTTTGTCGTTAAATAGAACAAGCTCTCTATTTAATCTCTAACCATCAAACAACCTAGAATAAGCTCTCTAGATTCAATTTAATGGCAGCTTTATGATGAGAAAGATAGGTTGATCTAAACAACAAACACATAAGCTCGGATTGTTCAACTTAGGTTATGTTCCACTTTGCAATTATTGAAAACTTGACCATAATCATTAATCACAAATTGCCACTTATGAATAGGAAATCAAGACAATTACACGGATCAAGACTCCTAAACTAGCAATAGATAATTATCAAGATCTATCTAGTTGTACACCTAAACAAATCAAGACAACATCATGAACAATTCTTGTAGAAGAACATAAGCAACTTTGATAGAAAATTAATGATAGATAGAATCTGAAAATCAATTATAAAACATGTCTAGAGCTTTGAAATCACCCTTAACCAAATAGAAGTTTAGCCTAGCATAGGCATTGTAAACATAAACATAAAATTAAAGAAAATCTAAGAAGAAAATAAAAGAAAGAAAGAAGAAGAGGAAGAATATTAATTATCCAACCTCTTGCTCTCTCTAAAGAAAAAGAAAACTAGAGAAAAGAAGGAAGAAGAAAACTTAGAGAATTTTATTAAAATGGCTAATATCCTACCTATGTACAATATGATCCCTTACAATCATCCAAGGCCCTCTATTTATACACATTTTGGAGGGCTAAATGACAAGAGACAAGCTTTACAAATTTCAAAGGTAGGTATATGACGATTTTGATCAGCCAACTTGATGGTCGATTTCGTCAATATTGGAGGCCTGATCTGATCACATGGTCTTCTAGAGAAAGGTTCCCCTATCAGTTACGGAACCATAGCCATTGGAATCAGCTCATTTGCGGATGTGGTTAAGCAGATATGGGCAAAATACGAAAACATGTCAGCACAGACGTCATTGCACATCAGCCAACTTGATGGTCGATTTCGCTAGGGAAAACGACTCCGTTTTAAGAAGTGTAAAACATGAAAAAGATAGATATGCCTCTTAGCTTTGCATGGCTACAAATTTCAGCCTTATTGCTTCAGTGAAACTCGAGATATATCTGATATGGCAAAAGGTGTCGGAACTGAAACTGAACTGGATTTGCCCTTAATTCTAGTAATCTGAAATCACTCAAAGAAACTTGTGAAAAACACCAAATTACATAAAAATATAAAAGATCATAAACACAATTAGACTAAACAATAATAACTCGTATTTGACACAAAACATTAATAAAACATAACTAAAAACTATATAATTATACGAGTTATCACACCCCCACACTTAGATTGTTGCTAGTCCCTAGCAACGACTCAATAAAAATAAAATAAGAAAATCTAATCTAATCCATTTTCGTAGGAAATCACGGTGGCACTTAGCATGTGACACAAGCCTTTAAACCCCTAGGTGTCCCTAGTGGACGAGTTTAGTCTCGTGAGGGTTTACTAGAACGATACCCACAAACATTGAAAAACTAAAATATAAATAAACTACATATACTAAAAATATTTATTCCTAATCCTTTCAATACAAATTAGAGACAATCTTTGAACAAGTCTTATAAACTAATCAATAGCTTAAAGAATTTCACAAAAATTCATGCTTGAATGTAAATTGTTTAAGCCAATATTAACATAACATATCTCAATCAAAATAGTGCATGTTCAAATTTAATCTCAACTTCTCACATGATATACCCTCATGATTTTCACTCTTTAAAGTAGTGGTGAAGTGTTTACACTCAATCAATCTCATGAAAACCGTTCTACCATATTCTTGCTTGTCCACCTATTCTCCACTATTTAGATCATACAACTTCATGAATCAAGAGGTCTTTAATCAAGGTTGCAATGGGGCCAAGGGGTTTGTAATGTGGTTGAATAACAAAAGGATAAAGATATCACAAAGGCTCCAAAGAGTTCATAAAGTTTAGAGACATAATAAGATCATACAAAGAAACTTCTCAAAACTCTTTACAAGTACATAGTCACCTAGGCCGAATATTCATGTTGGGCCTTTTCTTCATTCTAAACAACTTTGTAACATCTTTTTCTTTTTCCACAAATTCAAGAGATGATTCATATTTTTTTACTTAGGAATGTATTTGCCAATATTCCATTTCTTTTTCTCTTGACTTTTCTTTTCTTTTCCCCCCACACTTATTTCTTGTTTCTAACCCAAATTTTCAACTAAAAATATCCCTTGTTTTTTGCAATATGTCTCAAAATATATAATCCATCTTTAGAACAAGGGTAAGGATATAAGTATATTTAGGCTAGGTGTAAGTTGTGGTTACCAATAAAACAGCATATTTAATGTAGGCTCAAATTGGCTCACTAGTGGGGATGTTCTCTTAGAACATTAATAATGGATGGCTGTTTGGCTCTGGTTATAATCCTAATGCCTCTATCATATTCATGTTGTCACATGTATCAATATAGTCTCAAACGGTTCAAAGCAAGTTCTAGAGAATCATGTAATCATAAGAGTACTCAAGAAAGAAATTAGATTGATTTGTATAATGCATCAATCATTATAGGCTCAAAAACTCACAAGGATGATTATACAAGTCAGATTAAGTCTAAACATGCTTCTTTCTCAATCAACATATCATATTAACATTGGCTCATAAAAAGGTTGACATCAAGCTCAATTCTCATGAAAATCTTCTTACTAATAAATCTGTTTTAGACTTATGCAATTCATATCTCATCATTGTATTAAAAAGGAACTAAAACACACTAAAATAATAATAATAATAATAAAGACTTAAAAAAAAAATAGTAGACAAAAATAAAAGAAATCCTAAATCATTCCCCCCACACTTAATTCTTACATTGTCCTCAATGTAAGTCTATTAACTCAAATGAAAGAATCATGTGTAAGAGAAAAGAACTAATAACATAAGAATAGGAAAAGCTAAGACTCAAAACAAAACAAACTCATGCAACCTAAATAATCCTAAAATACTAAACAAGTAAACATAAAAAGATTAAAATCAAACTGACAAGGTGTGTCTCAAGTCTCCCTTACTCAGACCTTGTTCAGAATGAATACTTATAAATGGCTTAAAACACAACAAATTTTTTTTTTTTTTTTTTAAATTAGCAAAATATGTCCCTTACCCCCTACTAAAATATGACATTGTCCCCAATGTCAAATTTTAAAGGTAGAATTTAGGAGATATTACCTGCAGAGGTTGCTAACCACTTATTATAACTGAGACACAACAAGCAAAATGTTAGATAATGTCACAAAGACAAAGCGCAATCCACTCCTTGCTCGTCCATATCTCTTTTTCTTTTTTCGAGCGTTTGCGAAACAACCGTAGCAGATAAACACTCATAAGCTTGGAGCTTTTTGAGTAAATCTTCAATGATTGTAGCAGAAATTATGGTTCTCCTTGCCTCTGAAAACATGAATCCATTTTCCACAGCATTATCTAAATATGAAAGCAAATTACTAAAATAACCATTAATATTAAGCAAACCAATGGGTTTCTTATTTGTGACCAAAGATGACCAAGAAGCCACGCAAGCTATTTCTTCCAATGTACCCAAACCTCCTGGTAAAGCAATGAATGCATCGGCAGAATGGTACATGATTGTCATCCGTTCAGGGATACTCCAGACTTGTATTTCCTTACCCACGGTAGGTCCACAAAAACTTGTGAATAGTTTTGGCACGATTCCTAGAACTGGACTTCCTCCGGCGTGTGCTGCTGTAGCGACTGCTCCCATAAAACCCGTACTACCGCCTCCATAAATCAAGTGGATCTTTTGTTGGGCAAGTATTACTCCAACTCTTATGGCTTCATCAGCGAATATGTTATTTTTCCCTGGATAAGCACCTCCAAAGACACAAATTTTTTTAATGCGCTGGGACGAAGTACTTTCCATTTTTTTTTTCTTCGAGTGCCTGAAAGAGAATGAGTACATGGTGTAATATATAGAGGACTGAGTAGTGAATCAGACAAGAGTAATAATGTCGCCGAAAGTGTATCTGACCTGTCAGAAGAAAATGTTAACCTAACAAAAGATTTTTGCGTGATTTCAGGAAGAAAATCAAAAAGAGAAGAAAAAATCAACCGTAAAAGACAAATAAAAAAAACGAGAATAATTACACAAATCGAACAACACGTAAATTAAAACAAAATAAAGTTATTGCAAATCAAACCAAAAGCTGAGAAGTTATTTATTGTAGTTGTGATTGTGGCTCACATCTTCCTCTGGTTTTACGTCCAGAAACGGCTTAAACGCCTTCTATGAGTCGAGGATATGCTTCCCATCCAGTTTTCTTACAAGCTGGCAAACAGGGTCTTTTAACATCAGATTCCCAAGATGTTGCCATTCCCTTTGGAATTGCGGCCATAAATCAAGAATTTCTCTTTGTACGTCTCCACTAGGATGCGTCTCAAGAGAAAGTTGGATATTACCCAAATTCTCCTTACTCAGTCCATCCTTAATGAATTCAATTTTATCATCTCGATTAGAGGACGGAATCCCAATAGAACGACATTTACCGTTACACGTCCATCGTGCACATTTGTGGCAATTTGAACTCATGCGCTTTGCTCGTCGCTTCTTTGCAAAAGTGCTTCTACCTGTACCTGGTAAATGCAAAACAGGAAGATATTCATCTTCACGTACCTTGGCTTCAATTATCCAACATATGTCTGCAGGAATCCCTTTGTGCATAAGCATTCTTAATCTTTCAAATCGAACTTGGTAAAGCTTCAGTAAAATATTTCGAGGAAAAGGAGGAAATCGTTTCTGCAATCTTGTGAGAATATCATCCATCCTGAAAAAAAAAATAAAAGAGAAATTGAAAGAGAAATTTATATACAATATCAGTTTTTTTTTGGGTAGCTGATGGAACCGACTTAAATAATCACGGAGTACCGTTATCCGCCATTTAACCGGGGTAAAAAAATTAAAAATTAGATTTACATCTAGTTATTTTCAAAACCAGGATCAGAAAGAAAAACAACATAAAAAAACTCAAAAACAAAACACTCTAAATAAAATCCTAAATTCTTCCCCCCACACATAATTCTTACATTGTCATTAATGTAATGCTATTATCCCCCAATGCAAGAATTATATGTAAGAGAAAAGAACTATTAAACAAAAGAAACTTATGCAGCCTAAATGAACTTAAAAGCAGTAAACACAATTAACAAAGAAACATAAGAAATAAAATAAAAATAATAAAAATAATAAAAGAAAAAGGAAAAGAAAGAGAAAGCAAATCTGAATATGGAAGGTTGGCAATTTCATCTTTAATTGGGCTGCCTTCCTAATTAACACTTGAGTTAGTGTTTTGAATCTAACCAACACCCTTTCTTGGCTTTTTAGGCTTGTCAGGCTCATACATGAAATTTCCCAAATTTATGCGTTTAAGAGGAAGCTTTCTTTGCACAACAGTGGATGCATTCTCCATTACAAGTATTATTCCATCATCCTTGGTGGTGCATATCTCATCGAGGAATGGTGCATCTTTTGGTACTTGTTGAATGACATCCACAAACAAACTGTTTAAGGTTTCCAGCGTGTCTTGTTCATGTTCATCCTCCTTGAACTTTGCAAATCTACTAGGAAAAGGTGGAGAAGAAACATTAGTAAAAAGTGGAACTTTAAACGTTACCTCAGGTGCCGAAATACTCTTATTTGTATTTGTGGCTTCATTATCCTCAAGAATAGAATCCATCTCTAATTCTGTCTCATCCTCATCTTGTTCATCATTCCTCAAGGTCACAATAGTAGTATTCTCCTTTGGGTTAATCATTGTTTGGGCAGAGAGTTCTTCAGATCTTTGTGCTACCCATACCACCATACTACTAGCCAATTGGCTCATTTGCTTTTCCAAACTCTTGATGCTTGCCCTTGTTTCCTGTTGAAATTGCAAAGTATTAGTAACAAGAGAATCGACAAGATCTTCTAAAGAAGTACCTGAGTTTTGAGTCATATGTGGTGGTTGAAGAAGATCTGGTTCTTGAGACCATGATTGATTGAAGCTAGATGGATGAGTGTAATTGGCATAAGGATCTACTTCTTGGTAATTTTCTGAGTAGCCATAATTAGTATGATCCCACCATCCCTCATGGTAAGTGTTTGAGTAATGATCATACTGTTGGTCTTGGAACACTTGATGGCCTTGACAGCCTCCCATGGCCAATTGTTGAACTGGGTAGGTGAGATTGGCTTGTTGATTTTCCATGTTCATGTATGCCACCAACTCTTCAAGTGTTAGATTGCTCAATTCCATCGTTTTTTTTTTTTTTTTTTTTCAAAATTTGATAAGAAAAACTTGTATGTACAAGAAAATAGAACTAATTAGAACTGAAAATAAGAATAAACCAAGTAACAAATAAACTAAAGAAAACAATCCCCGGCAACGGCGCCAAAAAACTTGATGCACCCAAAAGAGTGTATCTTATTTAACCTTGCACTAAAAAGATCAATTGTAAGTATAGTAGTTAGCAAGGGTCGAGTCCTCAGGGATTGGGTTTTAATTTATGAGTTATTAGTTTATAACTTACATTCAAAGAAAACAATAAAAGAAAAGGGGTTTTTGAAGCCAGATTTAAACTAAAGTAAATAATAAGAATAAGATGCAAGGCGGTATAACCAGCCAATAAAAATATATATACTAAATTAGGCGGTATAACCAGCCAATAAAAATATATATACTAAATTAGGCGGTATAACCAGCCAATAAAAATAAAACAAAGTTAATATACAAATTAGGCGGTATAACCAGCCAATAAAAATAAATATACTTTTAACAATAAGCAAACTAGAAAAGTAAGAAAACAAGTAAGTAAGAAGAATCAAATATGAAAAATATGGTTAAGGTTTCATTCTCCACCACTAGACATCATTAAGAATCAATTTCAGATCTATCAATATCAACCAACTATCAAAGTTAACAACCGTAGATAACAACAAGCTCTGTTATCCCAATCTTTCCTTAGTTTGTCGTTAAATAGAACAAGCTCTCTATTTAATCTCTAACCATCAAACAACCTAGAATAAGCTCTCTAGATTCAATTTAATGGCAGCTTTATGATGAGAAAGATAGGTTGATCTAAACAACAAACACATAAGCTCGGATTGTTCAACTTAGGTTATGTTCCACTTTGCAATTATTGAAAACTTGACCATAATCATTAATCACAAATTGCCACTTATGAATAGGAAATCAAGACAATTACACGGATCAAGACTCCTAAACTAGCAATAGATAATTATCAAGATCTATCTAGTTGTACACCTAAACAAATCAAGACAACATCATGAACAATTCTTGTAGAAGAACATAAGCAACTTTGATAGAAAATTAATGATAGATAGAATCTGAAAATCAATTATAAAACATGTCTAGAGCTTTGAAATCACCCTTAACCAAATAGAAGTTTAGCCTAGCATAGGCATTGTAAACATAAACATAAAATTAAAGAAAATCTAAGAAGAAAATAAAAGAAAGAAAGAAGAAGAGGAAGAATATTAATTATCCAACCTCTTGCTCTCTCTAAAGAAAAAGAAAACTAGAGAAAAGAAGGAAGAAGAAAACTTAGAGAATTTTATTAAAATGGCTAATATCCTACCTATGTACAATATGATCCCTTACAATCATCCAAGGCCCTCTATTTATACACATTTTGGAGGGCTAAATGACAAGAGACAAGCTTTACAAATTTCAAAGGTAGGTATATGACGATTTTGATCAGCCAACTTGATGGTCGATTTCGTCAATATTGGAGGCCTGATCTGATCACATGGTCTTCTAGAGAAAGGTTCCCCTATCAGTTACGGAACCATAGCCATTGGAATCAGCTCATTTGCGGATGTGGTTAAGCAGATATGGGCAAAATACGAAAACATGTCAGCACAGACGTCATTGCACATCAGCCAACTTGATGGTCGATTTCGCTAGGGAAAACGACTCCGTTTTAAGAAGTGTAAAACATGAAAAAGATAGATATGCCTCTTAGCTTTGCATGGCTACAAATTTCAGCCTTATTGCTTCAGTGAAACTCGAGATATATCTGATATGGCAAAAGGTGTCGGAACTGAAACTGAACTGGATTTGCCCTTAATTCTAGTAATCTGAAATCACTCAAAGAAACTTGTGAAAAACACCAAATTACATAAAAATATAAAAGATCATAAACACAATTAGACTAAACAATAATAACTCGTATTTGACACAAAACATTAATAAAACATAACTAAAAACTATATAATTATACGAGTTATCAGCGTTCCAAACCTAGCAAAGATGTTAGTCTTGACAAAATCTGAAACAACTTTAGAGTCATTAGTCCTAGTGGATTTTGCTTCCACCCACTTTGAAACATAATCAACGGCAAGTAAAATATAAAGATTACCAAAAGAAGGAGGAAAAGGTCACATGAAATCCATGCCCCATACATCAAAAATTTCAACAATAAGTATTGGAGTTTGAGGCATTTGATTTCTAGCACCTAAGTTACCAGTTCTTTGGCAACGATCACATGACTTGCAAAAGAGGTATGCATCTTTGAATATGGTAGGCCAATAAAATCCAGAATCAAGAACTTTCATGGCTGTTCTTTTGGATCCAAAGTGTCCTCCACATGCATAAGAGTGACAAAAGGTGAGAATAGATTGAAATTCAGTTTCGAGTACACACCTTCTTATAATCTGATCGGAGCAATGCTTCCAAAGGTAAGGATCATCCCATATGTAGTATTTGGCATCACTCTTGATCTTATTTCTTTGAGCTTGTGTCAACTCTTGTGGCAACTTCTTGGTAACTAAGTAATTAACAATATCAGCATACCAAGGAGTTGTTGTACTTATAAAAAGAAGTTGCTCATCCGGAAAGTTCTCATTCAAGGGTAGTGCATCATCTTCATGAACTAAACGGCTAAGATGGTCCGCAACCAGGTTGTCACTATGATGCACCCAAAAGAGTGTATCTTATTTAACCTTGCACTAAAAAGATCAATTGTAAGTATAATGATTAGCAAGGGTCGAGTCCTCAGGGATTGGGTTTTAATTTATGAGTTATTAGTTTATAACTTACGTTCAAAGAAAACAATAAAAGAAAAGGGGTTTTTGAAGCCAGATTTAAACTAAGTAAATAATAAGAATAAGATGCAAGGCGGTATAACCAGCCAATAAAAATATATATACTAAATTAGGCGGTATAACCAGCCAATAAAAATATATATACTAAATTAGGCGGTATAACCAGCCAATAAAAATAAAACAAAGTTAATATACAAATTAGGCGGTATAACCAGCCAATAAAAATAAATATAAAAAATAAGCAAACTAAAAGTAAGAAAACAAGTAAGTAAGAAGAATTAAATATGAAAAATATGGTTAAGGTTTCATTCTCCACCACTAGACATCATTAAGAATCAATTTCAGATCTATCAATATCAACCAACTATCAAAGTTAACAACCGTAGATAACAACAAGCTCTGTTACCCCAATCTTTCCTTAGTTTGTCGTTAAATAGAACAAGCTCTCTATTTAATCTCTAACCATTAAACAACCTAGAATAAGCTCTCTAAATTCAATTTAATGGCAGCTTTATGATGAGAAAGATAGGTTGATCTAAGCAACAAACACATAAGCTCGGATTGTTCAACTTAGGTTATGTTCCACTTTGCAATTATTGAAAACTTGACCATAATCATTAATCACAAATTGCCACTTATGAGTAGGAAATCAAGACAATTACACGGATCAAGACTCCTAAACTAGCAATAGATAATTATCAAGATCTATCTAGTTGTACACCTAAATAAATCAAGACAACATCATGAACAATTCTTGTAGAAGAACATAAGCAACTTTGATAGAAAATTAATGATAGATAGAATCTGAAAATCAATCACAAAACATGTCTAGGGCTTTGAAATCACCCTTAACCAAATAGAAGTTTAGCCTAGCATAGGCATTATAAACATAAAATTAAATAGAATCTAAGAAGAAAATAAAAGAAAGAAAGAAGAAGAAGAAGAATATTAATTATCCAACCTCTTGCTCTTTCTAAAGAAAAACAAAACTAGAGAAAAGAAAGAAGAAGAAAACTTAGAGAATTTTATTACAATGGCTAATATCCTACCTATGTACAATATGATCCCTTACAATCATCCAAGGCCCTCTATTTATACACATTTTGGAGGGCTAAATGACAAGAGACAAGCTTTACAAATTTCAAAGGTAGGTATAATAGGTGGGTGCATTTTCTAACAATTTTCGTCATACATGACGATTTTGATCAGCCAACTTGATGGTCGATTTTGTCAATTTTGCAGGCCTTATCTGATCACATGGTCTTCTAGAAAAATGTTACCCTATCCGTTACTGATCCATAGCCGTTGGAATCAGCTCATTTGCTGATGTGGATAAGAAGATATGGGCAAAATACGAAAACAGGTCAGCACAGACGTCATTGCACATCAGCCAACTTGATGGTCGATTTCGCTAGGGAAAACGACTTCGTTTCAAGAAGTGTAAAACATGAAAAAGATAGATATGCCTCTTAGCTTTGCATGGCTACAAATTGCAGCCTTATTGCTTCAGTGAAACTCGAGATATAGCTGATATGGAAAAAGGTGTCGGAACTGGAACTGAACTGGATTTGCCCTTAATTCTAGTAATCTGAAATCACTCAAAGAAACTTGTGAAAAACACCAAAATACATAAAAATATAAAAGATCATCAACACAATTAGACTAAACAATAATAACTCGTATTTGACACAAAACAATAATAAAACATAACTAAAAACTATATAATTATACGAGTTATCACACCCCCACACTTAGATTGTTGCTAGTCCCTAGCAACGACTCAATAAAAATAAAATAAGAAAATCTAATCTAATCCATTTTCGTAGGAAATCACGGTGGCACTTAGCATGTGACACAAGCCTTTAAACCCCTAGGTGTCCCTAGTGGACGAGTTTAGTCTCGTGAGGGTTTACTAGAACGATACCCACAAACATTGAAAAACTAAAATATAAATAAACTGCATATACTAAAAATATTTACTCCTAATCCTTTCAATACAAATTAGAGACAATCTTTGAACAAGTCTTATAAACTAATCAATAGCTTAAAGAATTTCACAAAAAATCATGCTTGAATGTAAATTGTTTGAGTTAAGCCAATATTAACATAACATATCTCAATCAAAATAGTGCATGTTCAAATTTAATCTCAACTTCTCACATGGGATACCCTCATGATTTTCACTCTTTAAAGTAGTGGTGAAGTGTTTACACTCAATCAATCTCATGAAAACAGTTCTACCATATTCTTGCTTGTCCACCTATTCTCCACTATTTAGATCATACAACTTCATGAATCAAGAGGTCTTTAATCAAGGTTGTAATGGGGCCAAGGGGTTTGTAATGTGGTTGAAGAACAAAAGGATAAAGATATCACAAAGGTTCCAAAGAGTTCATAAAGTTTAGAGACATAAAAAGATTATACAAAGAAACTTTTCAAAACTCTTTACAAGTACATAGTCACCTAGGCCGGATATTCATGTTGGGCCTTTTCTTCATTCTAAACAACTTTGTAACATCTTTTTCTTTTTCCACAAATTCAAGAGATGATTCATATATATATATATATTTTTTTACATAGGAATGTATTTTCCAGTATTCCATTTCTTTTTCTCTTGACTTTTCTTTTCTTTTCCCCCCACACTTATTTCTTGTTTCTAACCCAAATTTTTAATAGATCTTCCTTGTCTTTGCAACTTGTCTCAAAACATGCTAATTCATCTTTGGAACAAAGGTAAAGATATAAGTATATTTAGGTTAGGGACAAGTTATGGTTACCAAAGAGATAGCTTATTCAATGTAGGCTCAAATTGGTTCACTAAGGGTGTGTTCTCTTGGAACATCAATAAGGGATGGCTGTTTGGCCCTGGCTAAAAATCCTAATGCCTCTATCATATTCATGTTGTCACATGTATCAATATAGTCTCAAACGGTTTAAAGCAAGTTCTAGAGAATCATGTAACCATAAGAGCACTCAAGAAAGAAATTAGATTGATTTGTATAATGCATCAATCATTATAGGCTCAAAAACTCACAAGGATGATTATACAAGTCAGATTAAGTCTAAACATGCTTCTTTCTCAATCAACATATCATATTAACATTGGCTCATAAAAAGGTTGACATCAAGCTCAATTCTCATGAAAATCTTCTCACTAATAAATCTGTTTTAGACTTATGCAATTCATATCTCATCATTGTATTAAAAAGGAACTAAAACTCACCCAAAAAAAAAAAAAATAATAATAATAAAGAAAAAAAATAGTAGACAAAAAAAAGAAATCCTAAATCATTCCCCCCACACTTAATTCTTACATTGTCCTCAATGTAAGTCTATTAACCCAAATGAAAGAATCATGTGTAAGAGAAAAGAACTAATAACATAAGAATAGGAACAACTAAGACTCAAAACAAAACAAACTCATGCAACCTAAATAATCCTAAAATACTAAACAAAAATTAACAAGTAAACATAAAAAGATTAAAATCAAACTGACAAGGTATGTCTCAAGTCTCCCTTACTCAGACCTTGTACAGAATGAATACTTCTAAATTGCTTAAAACACAACAAACTTTTTTTTTTTGAAAAGAAGAAATCAAACTGACAAGGTATGTCTCAAGTCTCCCTTACTCAGACCTTGTTCAGAATGAATACTTCTTAATTTTTTTTTTTTAAAATTAGCAAAATATGTCCCTTACCCCCTACTAAAATATGACATTGTCCCCAATGTCAAATTTTAAAGGTAGAATTTAGGAGAGATTACCTGCAGAGGTTGCTAACCACTTATTATAACTGAGACACAACAAGCAAAATGTTAGATAATGTCACAAAGACAAAGTGCAATCCACTCCTTGCTCGTCCATATCTCTTTTTCTTTTTCCGAGCGTTTGCGAAACAACCGTAGCAGATAAACACTCATAAGCTTGGAGCTTTTTAAGTAAATCTTCAATGGTTGTAGCAGAAATTATGGTTCTCCTTGCCTCTGAAAACATGAATCCATTATCCACAGCATTATCTAAATATAAAAGCAAATTACTAAAATAACCATTAATATTAAGCAAACCAATGGGTTTCTTATTTGTGACCAAAGATGACCAAGAAGCCACGCAAGCTATTTCTTCCAATGTACCCAGACCTCCTGGTAAAGCAATGAATGCATCGGCAGAATGGTACATGATTGTTATCCGTTCAGGGACACTCCAGACTTGTATTTCCTTACCCACGGTAGGTCCACAAAAACTTGTAAATAGTTTTGGCACGATTCCTAGAACTGGACTTCCTCCGGCGTGTGCTGCTGTAGCGACTGCTCTCATTAAACCCGTACTACCGCCTCCATAAATCAAATGGATCTTTTGTTGGGCAAGTATTACTCCAACTCTTATGGCTTCATCAGCGAATATGTTATTTTTCCCTGGATAAGCACCTCCAAAGACACAAATTTTTTTAATGCGTTGGGACGAAGTACTTTCCATTTTTTTTTTTCGAGTGCCTAAAAGAGAATGAGTACATGGTGTAATATATAGAGGACTGAGTAGTGAATCAGACAAGAGTAATAATGTCGCCGAAAGTGTATCTGACCTGTCAGAAGAAAATGTTAACCTAACAAAAGATTTTTGCGTGATTTCAGGAAGAAAATCAAAAAGAGAAGAAAAAATCAACCGTAAAAGACAAATAAATAAAAAAAAAAACGAGAATAATTACATAAATCGAACAACACATAAATTAAACCAAAATAAAGTTATTGCAAATCAAACCAAAAACTGAGAAGTCATTTATTGTAGTTGTGATTGTGGCTCACATCTTCCTCTGGTTTTACGTCCAGAAACGGCTTAAACGCCTTCTATGAGTCGAGGATATGCTTCCCATCCAGTTTTCTTACAAGCTGGCAAACAGGGTCTTTTAACATCAGATTCCCAAGATGTTGCCATTCCCTTTGGAATTGCGGCCATAAATCAAGAATTTCTCTTTGTACGTCTCCACTAGGATGCATCTCAAGAGAAAGTTGGATATTACCCAAATTCTCCTTACTCAGTCCATCCTTAATGAATTCAATTTTATCATCTCGATTAGAGGACGGAATCCCAATAGAACGACATTTACCGTTACACGTCCATCGTGCACATTTGTGGCAATTTGAACTCATGCGCTTTGCTCGTCGCTTCTTTGCAAAAGTGCTTCTACCTGTACCTGGTAAATGCAAAACAGGAAGATATTCATCTTCACGTACCTTGGCTTCAATTATCCAACGTATGTCTCCAGGAATCCCTTTGTGCATAAGCATTCTTAATCTTTCAAATCGAACTTGGTAAAGCTTCAGTAAAATATTTCGAGGAAAAGGAGGAAATCGTTTCTGCAATCTTGTGAGAATATCATCCATCCTGAAAAAAAAATGAAAGAGAAATTGAAAGAGAAATTTATATACAATATCAGTTTTGTGGGTAGCTGATAGAACCGATTTAAATAATCACGGAGTACCGTTATCCGCCATTTAACCGGGGTTAAAAAAAATTATATTTACATCTAGTGTTTTTCAAAACAAGGATCAGAAAGAAAAACAACATAAAAAGACTCAAAAACAAAACACTCTAAATAAAATCCTAAATTCTCCCCCCCACACATAATTCTTACATTGTCATTAATGTAATGCTATTATCCCCCAATGCAAGAATTATATGTAAGAGAAAAGAACTATTAAACAAAAGAAACTTATGCAGCCTAAATGAACTTAAAAGCAGTAAACACAATTAACAAAGAAACATAAGAAATAAAATAAAAACAATAAAAATAATAAAAGAAAAAGGAAAAGAAAGAGAAAGCAAATCTGAATATGGAAGGTTGGCAATTTCATCTTTAATTGGGCTGCCTTCCCAATTAACACTTGAGTTAGTGTTTTGAATCTAACCAACACCCCTTCTTGGCTTTTTAGGCTTGTCAGGCTCATACATGAAATTTCCCAAATTTATGCGTTTGAGAGGAAGCTTTCTTTGCACAACAGTGGATGCATTCTCCATTACAAGTATTATTCCATCATCCTTGGTGGTGCATATCTCATCGAGGAATGATGCATCTTTTGGTACTTGTTGAATGACATCCACAAACAAACTGCTTAAGGTTTCCAGCGTGTCTTGTTCATGTTCATCCTCCTTGAACTTTGCGAATCTACTAGGAAAAGGTGGAGAAGAAACATTAGTAAAAATTGGAATCTCAAACGTTACCTCAGGTGCCAAAATACTCTTATTTGGATCATTGGCTTCATTATCCTCAAGAATAGAATTCATCTCTAATTTTGTCTCATCCTCATCTTGTTCCTCATTCCTCAAGGTCACAATAGTAGCATTCTCCTTTGGGTTAATCATCGTTTGGGCAGGGAGTTCTTCAGATCTTTGTGCTACCCATAACACCATACTACTAGCCAATAGGCTCATTTGCCTTTCCAAACTCTGGATACTTGCCCTTTTTTCCTGTTGAAATTGCAAAGTATTAGTAACAAGAGAATCGACAAGATCTTCTAAAGAAGTTCCTGAGTTTTGAGTCATATGTAGTGGCTGAAAAAGATCTGGTTCTTGAGACCATGATTGATTAAATCTAGATGGATGAGTGTAATTGGCATAAGGATCTACTTCTTGGTAATTTTCTGAGTAGCCATAATTAGTATGATCCCACCATCCCTCATGGTAAGTGTTTGAGTAATGATCATACTGTTGGTCTTGGAACACTTGATGGCCTTGACATCCTCCCATGGCCAATTGTTGAACTGGGTAGGTGAGATTGGCTTGTTGATTTTCCATGTTCATGTATGCCACCAACTCTTCAAGTGTTAGATTGCTCAATTCCATCGTTTTTTAATTTGAAAAGAAAAACTTGTATGTACAAGAAAGTAAAACTAATTAGAACTGAAAATAAGAATAAACCAAGTAACAAATAAACTAAAGAAAGCAATCCCCGGCAACGGCGCCAAAAATTTGATGCACCCAAAAGAGTGTATCTTATTTAACCTTGCACTAAAAAGATCAATTGTAAGTATAATGATTAGCAAGGGTCGAGTCCTCAGGGATTGGGTTTTAATTTATGAGTTATTAGTTTATAACTTACGTTCAAAGAAAACAATAAAAGAAAAGGGGTTTTTGAAGCCAGATTTAAACTAAGTAAATAATAAGAATAAGATGCAAGGCGGTATAACCAGCCAATAAAAATATATATACTAAATTAGGCGGTATAACCAGCCAATAAAAATAAAACAAAGTTAATATACAAATTAGGCGGTATAACCAGCCAATAAAAATAAATATAAAAAAATAAGCAAACTAAAAGTAAGAAAACAAGTAAGTAAGAAGAATTAAATATGAAAAATATTGTTAAGGTTTCATTCTCCACCACTAGACATCATTAAGAATCAATTTCAGATCTATCAATATCAACCAACTATCAAAGTTAACAACCGTAGATAACAACAAGCTCTGTTATCCCAATCTTTCCTTAGTTTGTCGTTAAATAGAACAAGCTCTCTATTTAATCTCTAACCATCAAACAACCTAGAATAAGCTCTCTAAGTTCAATTTAATGGCAGCTTTATGATGAGAAAGATAGGTTGATCTAAGCAACAAACACATAAGCTCGGATTGTTCAACTTAGGTTATGTTCCACTTTGCAATTATTGAAAACTTTACCATAATCATTAATCACAAATTGCCACTTATGAATAGGAAATCAAGACAATTACACGGATCAAGACTCCTAAACTAGCAATAGATAATTATCAAGATCTATCTAGTTGTACACCTAAATAAATCTAGACAACATCATGAACAATTCTTGTAGAAGAACATAAGCAACTTTGATAGAAAATTAATGATAGATAGAATCTGAAAATCAATCACAAAACATGTCTAGGGCTTTGAAATCACCCTTAACCAAATAGAAGTTTAGCCTAGCATAGGCATTGTAAACATAAAATTAAATAGAATCTAAGAAGAAAATAAAAGAAAGAAAGAAGAAAAAGAAGAATATTAATTATCCAACCTCTTGCTCTTTCTAAAGAAAAACAAAACTAGAGAAAAGAAAGAAGAAGAAAACTTAGAGAATTTTATTACAATGGCTAATATCCTACCTATGTACAATATGATCCCTTACAATCATCCAAGGCCCTCTATTTATACACATTTTGGAGGGCTAAATGACAAGAGACAAGCTTTACAAATTTCAAAGGTAGGTATAATAGGTGGGTGCATTTTCTAACAATTTTCGTCATACATGACGATTTTGATCAGCCAACTTGATGGTCGATTTTGTCAATTTTGCAGGCCTTATCTGATCACATGGTCTTCTAGAAAAATGTTACCCTATCAGTTACTGATCCATAGCCGTTGGAATCAGCTCATTTGCTGATGTGGATAAGAAGATATGGGCAAAATACGAAAACAGGTCAGCACAGACGTCATTGCACATCAGCCAACTTGATGGTCGATTTCGCTAGGGAAAACGACTTCGTTTCAAGAAGTGTAAAACATGAAAAAGATAGATATGCCTCTTAGCTTTGCATGGCTACAAATTTCAGCCTTATTGCTTCAGTGAAACTCGAGATATAGCTGATATGGAAAAAGATGTCGGAATTGGAACTGAACTGGATTTGCCCTTAATTCTAGTAATCTGAAATCACTCAAAGAAACTTGTGAAAAACACCAAAATACATAAAAATATAAAAGATCATCAACACAATTAGACTAAACAATAATAACTCGTATTTGACACAAAACAATAATAAAACATAACTAAAAACTATATAATTATACGAGTTATCACACTACCTCTCTTATCTTTTATCTCCAAATCAAACTCTTGTAAGAGAAGTATCCATCTAATCAACCTTGGTTTGGCCTCCTTTTTAGTGAGTAAGTACTTAAGGGCTGCATGGTCAGAATATACAATTACTTTAGTACCAATTAAATAAGATCGAAATTTTTCTAAAGCAAATACAACAGCCAAAAGTTCTTTTTCAGTAGTGGAATAGTTCAATTGAGCATCATTAAGAGTTCGGGAGGCATAATAAATGGCATGTGAGGCTTTGCCAACCCGTTGGCCCAAAACAGCTCCAATGGCATAGTCACTAGCATCACACATGATTTCAAAAGGTACATTCCAATCTGGTGGTTGGATGATAGGAGCTGATGTCAAGAGTCCCTTCAATGTTTCAAACGCCTCTTTGCATTTATCATCAAAGTGGAAAACCACATCTTTTTGTAGTAGCTTGCAAAGAGGTAATGTGATCTTTGAGAAGTCTTTGATAAATCTCCTATAGAAACCTGCATGTCCAAGAAAAGAACGAACCTCTCTCACATTTGTGGGAGGTGGTAAAGAATGCATAATATCTATTTTAGACTTATCAACCTCTATCCCTCTAGAAGAAATAACATGGCCCAAAACTATTCCTTGTTCTACCATAAAGTGACATTTTTCCCAATTCAAAACAAGGTTAGTTTCCATGCATCTTTCAAGTACAAGTGTAAGGTTCTCTAGACATCTATCAAAAGAATCACCATAGACACTAAAATCATCCATAAACACTTCTATGATGTTCTCTACATAATCTGAAAATATGCTAACCATACACCTTTGGAATGTAGCTGGTGCATTACAAAGACCAAATGGCATACGCCGGTATGCAAAAGTACCAAATGGACATGTGAATGTTGTTTTCTCTTGGTCCTCCGGAGCAATGGCTATCTGATTATAACCTGAAAAACCATCAAGAAAACAATAATGAGAATGGCCAGCTAACCTTTCAAGCATTTGATCAATAAAAGGTAAAGGAAAGTGGTCTTTGCGAGTTGTGGAATTAAGTTTACGATAATCAATACAAACTCGCCATCCTGTTTGAATCCTAGTAGGAACAAGTTCATTCTCATTATTTGTTACCACCGTTACACCTGATTTCTTTGGAACCACTTGGACTGGGCTCACCCATTTGCTATCCGAGATAGGATAGATCACTCCAACATCTAGGAGCTTCAGTATCTCCTTTTTCACAACCTCCATCATAGGAGGGTTCAATCTTCTTTGTGCTTCTCTTGTTGGTTTAGACCCTTCCTCTAACAAAATCCGGTGCATGCACATGGATGGGCTTATTCCCTTGATATCGGCAATTGTCCAACCAATTGCTGTTTTATGCTCTCTAAGCACCCGGATAAGTCGCTCTTCTTGCAAAGGTGTGAGCTCTTTGACAATGATGATCGGTAGTGTGTCCTTTTTACCTAAGAACACATATTTCAAGTGGTTCGGTAGTGGTTTCAACTCTAAAGTTGGTGCCTGCAAAATGGAAGGTAGAAGTTTCTCATTAGATAAAGGCAAATCAATAAATGAAACATCAAACCTTGCATCTTTAGGTTGCAGCGAGTGTAAAGATTCTAGTGCCTTTTCCACCTGGTCACTCAAGGCTAGTTTAGCATTCCCCATTTCGAGATGGTTGCTAAGGACTATTTCTACACTATCTTCACCATCTAGCTCATAAGCTTGCTGCACTAGTGAGTCAATTATATCAATATTAAAAACAGAATGCACATCACTAGGATATCTCATGGCCTCAAAAATGTTAAAGCGAATTATTTCAGCATCAAATTCCATAGTTAAAGTGCCATCATGTACATCTATTTTAGTTCTTGCTGTTTTCAAGAATGGTCTCCCTAATAGAATAGGTGTGGGATTAGAAGACATCTCATCTTCCATCTCAATAACATAAAAGTCAGCGGGAAAAACCAATTCATTAACCTGTACAAGAACGTCTTCTACAACTCCTCTTGGATAAGTGTTAGAACGGTCAGCAAGTTGTATTATAACACCGGTTTCCTCTAATGGTCCTAGATTCAATGAAGCATAAATTGAATATGGCATGACATTAATAGATGCCCCTAGATCTAGCATAGCACGCTCAAACCTGGTGTTGCCTATCTTACAAGGAATGGTAAACATACCTGGATCCTTGCATTTAGGTGGGAGTTTCTTTTGAAGAACAGCTGACACATTCTCCCCCACACTTACCTTTTCATTCCATTTCAACTTCCGTTTAGATGTGCACAACTCTTTTAGGAACTTGGCATATCTTGGCACTTGCTTGATAGCATCTAGTAAAGGAATGTTCACCTCTACTTTCCGGAAGGTTTCCAAAATTTCCTTCTCTTGCTCCTCCTTCTTGGACTTTGCTAACCTGTTAGGAAAAGGTGGAGGAGTTATATAAGAAGGAAATGATGGTTTAGGAATTACCTTTTTTAGTGGCTCGTTGGGATGTGAAGAGGATGCCATGGTATTGTTCTCCCCTTGAGCACTATCATTTTGTGGTGTCTCTAGCTGTTTCCCAATTCTTAAATTTATAGCATTGGCATTCTCTCTTGGATTCACTATGGTTTGGGAAGGTAATTTCCCAGAATCCCTTGCTTGCATTTGACTCATGGTTGTAGCCAATTGCCCTATTTGAGTCTCCAAATTTCGAATACTTGTCTTTGTTTCCTGTTGAAATTGAATTGTATTAGTAGAAAGAGCTTTAACAAGATCTTCAAGAGAAGTACCTGAATTTTGGGTGGGTGGTAGTTGTTGTCGGGTTTGGTATGGTTGTTGCACTCTTTGCTGAAAACCCGGTGGCCTGTGGTCAAATGGTGGAGGAATAGTTTGTGATTGGTTCCCTCCATAATTGAAGTTTGGATGATCCCTCCATCCTGGATTGTATGTGTTTGAGTAGGGATCATATTTCCTTGATTGGTTCTGAAATCCACCAATGGCATTCACATGTTCATTGGTATCCTCTTGAAGTGTTGGACACATATCAGTTTGGTGCCCTATGTTTGAACATATGCCACAAGCCTTTATTTGTTGTATTTTACCTACAGCCAATTGTTGAACAAGAGAAGTCAGTTTATCAAATTTTTGTTCAAGGGATGATATACTTACCTCATTAACTCTCTTGGGTTGTGGTGGTGGATCTTGTCTCATTGAGAACTGTTGAGAATTGGCTGCCATGTTGGAGATTAATGTTCTAGCAGCCCTGGGAGTCTTATCAACTAGAGCTCCCTGATAACTCGTATAATTATATAGTTTTTAGTTATGTTTTATTATTGTTTTGTGTCAAATACGAGTTATTATTGTTTAGTCTAATTGTGTTTATAATCTTTTATATTTTTATGTAATTTGGTGTTTTTCACAAGTTTCTTTGAGTGATTTCAGATTACTAGAATTAAGGGCAAATCCAGTTCAATTCCAGTTCCGACACCTTTTGCCATATCAGCTATATCTGGAGTTTCACTGAAGAAATAAGGTTGAAATTTTAACCGTGCAAAGTTAAGAGGCATATCTATCTTTTTCATGTTTTACACTTCTTGAAACGGAGTCGTTTTCCCTAGCGAAATCGACCATCAAGTTGGCTGATGTGCAATGACGTCTGTTGAAATATGTTATGTTAATATTGGCTTAACTCAAACAATTTACATTCAAGCATGATTTTTTGTGAAATTCTTTGAGCTATTGATTAGTTTTTAAGACTTGTCCAATGATTATCTCTAATTTATATTGGAAGGATTAGTTATAATTATTATTTTTAGTTTTTCTTATCAAATTTTGAAAAAAAAAATAAAAAAAAATAAAAATAAAAACGATGGAATTGAGCAATCTAACACTTGAAGAGTTGGTGGCATACATGAACATGGAGAATCAACAAGCCAATCTCACCTTCCCAGTTCAACAATTTGCCATGGGAGGATGTCAAGGCCATCAAGTGTTCCAAGACCAACAGTATGATCATTACTCAAACACTTACCATGAGGGATGGTGGGATCATACTAATTATGGCTACTCGAAAAATTACCAAGAAGTAGATCCTTATGCCAATTACACTCATCCATCTAGCTTCAATCAATCATGGTCTCAAGAACCAGATCTTTTTCAACCACCACATATGACTCAAAACTCAGGTACTTCTTTAGAAGATCTTGTCTATTCTCTTGTTACTGATTCTTTGCAATTTCAACAGGAAACAAGGGCAAACATCCAGAGTTTGGAAAAGCAAATGAGCCAATTGGCTAGTAGTATGGTGGGATGGGTAGCACAAAGATCTGAAGAACTCCCAGCCCAAACGATGGTTAACCCAAAGGAGAATGCTACTATTGTGACCTGGAAGAATGAGGAACAAGATGAGGATGAAACAAAATTAGAGATGGATTCTATTCTTGAGGATAATGAAGCCACAAATCCAAATAAGTGTATTTCGGCACCTGAGGTAACGTTTAAGGTTCCACTTTTTACTAATGTTTCTTCTCCACCTTTTCCTAGTAGATTTGCAATGTTCAAGGAGGAAGAACATGAACAACACATGCCAGAAACCTTAAACAACTTGTTTGTGGATGCCATTCAACAAGTATCAAAATATGCTCCATTCCTCGATGAGATATGCACCACAAAGGATGATGGAATAATACTTGTAATGGAGAATGCATCCACTGTTGTGCAAAGAAAGCTTCCTCTCAAACGCATAAATTTGGAAAATTTCATGTATGAGCCTGACAAGCCTAAAAAGCCAAGAAGGGGTGTTGGTTAGGTTCAAAACACTAACTCAAGTGTTAATTGGGAAGGCAACCCAATTAAAGAAGAAATTGCCAACCTTCCATATTCAGATTTGCTTTCTCTTTCTTTTACTTTTTCGTTTATTATTTTTATTTTTATTGTATTTATTTTTATTTTTTATGTTTACTTGTTAATTTTTGTTTAGTATTTTAGGATTATTTAGGTTGCATGAGTTTGTTTTGTTTTGAGTCTTAGTTATTCCTATTCTTATGTTATTAGTTCTTTTCTCTTACACATGATTCTTTCATTTGTGTTAATAGACTTACATTGAGGACAATGTAAGAATTAAGTGTGGGGGGAATGATTTAGGATTTCTTTTATTTTTGTCTACTATTTTTTTTTATATGAGTCTTTATTATTATTATTATTTTAGTGTGTTTTAGTTCCTTTTTAATACAATGATGAGATATGAATTGTATAAGTCTAAAACAGATTTATTAGTGAGAAGATTTTCATGAGAATTGAGCTTGATGTCAACCTTTTTATGAGCCAATGTTAATATGATATGTTGATTAAGAAAGAAGCATGTTTAGACTTAATCTGACTTGTATAATCATCCTTGTGAGTTTTTGAGCCTATAATGATTGATGCATTATACAACTCAATCTAATTTCTTTCTTGAGTGCTCTTATGATTACATGATTCTCTAGAACTTGCTTTAAACCGTTTGAGACTATATTGATGCATGTGGCAACATGAATATGATAGAGGCATTAGTATTTTTAGCCAGGGCCAAACAGCCATCCCTTATTGATGTTCCAAGAGAACACACCCTTAGTGAACCAATTTGAGCCTACATTGAATAAGCTATCTCTTTGGTAACCATAACTTTCCCTAACCTAAATATACTTATATCCTTACCCTTGTTCTAAAGATGGATTATATATTTTGAGACATATTGCAAAAAACAAGGGATATTTTTAGTTCAAAATTTGGGTTAGAAACAAAAGATAAGTGTGGGGGAAGAAAAGAAAAGAAAAAGTCAAGAGAAAAAGAAATGGAATACTGGAAAATACATTCCTATGTAAAAAAATATATGAATCATCTCTTGAATTTGTGGAAAAAGAAAAAGATGTTACAAAGTTGTTTAGAATGAAGAAAAGGCCCAACATGAATATCCGGCCTAGGTGACTATGTACTTGTAAAGAGTTTTGAGAAGTTTCTTTGTATAATCTTTTTATGTCTCTAAACTTTATGAACTCTTTGGAACCTTTGTGATATCTTTTCCTTTTTATTCTTTAACCACATTATTACCTCTTGGCCCCATTACAACCTTGATTAAAGACCTCTTGATTTATGAAGTTGCATGATCTTTTAGTGGAGAATAGGTAGACAAGCAAGCATATGGTAGAACTATTTTCATGAGATTGATTGAGTGTAAACACTTTACCACTACTTTAAAGAGTGAAAATCATGAGAGTATCCCATATGAGTAGTTGAGATTAAGTTTGAATGTGCACTATTTTGATTGAAATATGTTATGTTAATATTGGCTTAACTCTTTTGGGTGCATCAAATTTTTGCTGAACTGGATTTGCCCTTAATTCTAGTAATCTGAAATCACTCAAAGAAACTTGTGAAAAACACCAAAATACATAAAGATCATAAACACAATTAGACTAAACAATAATAACTCGTATTTGACACAAAACAATAATAAAACATAACTAAAAACTATATAATTATACGAGTTATCATCTGTGCTGACCTGTTTTCGTATTTTGCCAATATCTTCTTATCCACATCAGAAAATGAGCTGATTCCAACGGCTATAGATCAGTAACTGATACGGGAACCTTTGTCTAGAAGACCATATGATCAGATCAGGCCTCCAATATTGACGAAATCGACCATCAAGTTGGCTGATGTGCAATGACGTCTATGCTGACCTGTTTTCGTATTTTGCCCATATCTTCTTATCCACATCAGCAAATGAGCTGATTCTAACGGCTATGGATCAGTAACTGACAGGGGAACATTTTTCTAGAAGACCATGTGATCAGAGCAGGCCTCCAATATTGACAAAATCGACCATCAAGTTGGCTGATCAAAATTGTCATACAATATGACGAAAATTGTTAGAAAAATGCACCCACCTATTATACCTACCTTTGAAATTTGTAAAGCTTGTCTCTTGTCATTTAGCCCTCCAAAATGTGTATAAATAGAGGGCCTTGGATGATTGTAGAGGAACATTGATAACTCGTATAATTATATAGTTTTTAGTTATGTTTTATTATTGTTTTGTGTCAAATACGAGTTATTATTGTTTAGTCTAATTGTGTTTATGATCTTTTATATTTTTATGTAATTTGGTGTTTTTCACAAGTTTCTTTGAGTGATTTCAGATTACTAGAATTAAGGGCAAATCCAGTTCAGTTCCAGTTCCGACACCTTTTTCCATATCAGCTATATCTGGAGTTTCACTGAAGCAATAAGGCTGAAATTTGTATCCGTGCAAAGCTAAGAGGCATATCTATCTTTTTCATGTTTTACACTTCTTGAAACGGAGTCGTTTTCCCTAGCGAAATCGACCATCAAGTTGGCTGATGTGCAATGACGTCTGTGCTGACCTGTTTTCTTATTTTGCCCATATCTGCTTATCCACATGAGCAAATGAGCTGATTCCAATGGCTATGGATCCGTAACTGATACGGGAACATTTTTCTAGAAGACCATATGATCAGATCAGGCCTCTAATATTGACGAAATCGACCATCAAGTTGGCTGATGTGCAATGACGTCTGTGCTGACCTGTTTTTGTATTTTGCCCATATCTGCTTATCCACATCAGCAAATGAGCTGATTCCAACGGCTATGGATCCGTAACTGATAGGGGAACCGTTTTCTAGAAGACCATGTGATCAGATAAGGCCTGAAAAATTGACAAAATCGACCATCAAGTTGGCTGATCAAAATCGTCATGTATGACGAAAATTGTTAGAAAATGCACCCACCTATTATACCTACCTTTGAAATTTGTAAAGCTTGTCTCTTGTCATTTAGCCCTCCAAAATGTGTATAAATAGAGGGCCTTGGATGATTGTAAGGGATCATATTGTACATAGGTAGGATATTAGCCATTGTAATAAAATTCTCTAAGTTTTCTTCTTCTTTCTTTTCTCTAGTTTTCTTTTTCTTTAGAAAGAGCAAGAGGTTGGATAATTAATATTCTTCTTCTTCTTCTTTCTTTCTTTTATTTTCTTCTTAGATTCTATTTAATTTTATGTTTATAATGCCTATGCTAGGCTAAACTTCTATTTGGTTAAGGGTGATTTCAAAGCCCTAGACATGTTTTATAATTGATTTTCAGTTTCTATCTATCATTAATTTTCTATCAAAGTTGCTTATGTTCTTCTACAAGAATTGTTCATGATGTTGTCTTGATTTATTTAGGTGTACAACTAGATAGATCTTGATAATTATCTATTGCTAGTTTAGGAGTCTTGATCCGTGTAATTGTCTTGATTTCCTATTGATAAGTGGCAATTTGTGATTAATGATTATGGTCAAGTTTTCAATAATTGCAAAGTGGAACATAACCTAAGTTGAACAATCCGAGCTTATGTGTTTGTTGCTTAGATCAACCTATCTTTCTCATCATAAAGCTGCCATTAAATTGAATTTAGAGAGCTTATTCTAGGTTGTTTAATGGTTAGAGATTAAATAGAGAGCTTGTTCTATTTAACGACAAACTAAGGAAAGATTGGGGTAACAGAGCTTGTTGTTATCTACGGTTGTTAACTTTGATAGTTGGTTGATATTGATAGATCTGAAATTGATTCTTAATGATGTCTAGTGGTGGAGAATGAAACCTTAACCATATTTTTCATATTTGATTTTTCTTACTTATTTGTTTTCTTACTTTTAGTTTGCTTATTTTTTATATTTATTTTTATTGGCTGGTTATACCGCCTAATTTGTATAATAACTTTGTTTTATTTTTATTGGCTGGTTATACCGCCTAATTTAGTATATATATTTTTATTGGCTGGTTATACCGCCTAATTTAGTATATATATTTTTATTGGCTGGTTATACCGCCTTGCATCTTATTCTTATTATTTACTTTAGTTTAAATCTGGCTTCAAAAACCCCTTTTCTTTTATTGTTCTTGAATTTAAGTTTTAAACTATTAACTTATAAACTAAAACCCAATCCCTGAGGACTCGACCCTTGCTAACTACTATACTTACAATTTATCTTTTTAGTGCAAGGTTAAATAAGATACACTCTTTTGGGTGCATCAATCTTTTTAGTGCAAGGTTAAATAAGATACACTCTTTTGGGTGCATCAAATTTTTGGCGCCGTTGCCGGGGATTGCTTTCTTTAGTTTATTTGTTACTTGGTTTATTCTTATTTTCAGTTCTAATTAGTTTTATTTTCTTGTACATACAAGTTTTTCTTTTCAAATTTTAAAAAAAAAAAAAAAAAAAAACAATGGAATTGAGCAATCTAACACTTGAAGAGTTGGTGGCATACATGAACATGGAGAATCAACAAGCCAATCTCACCTCCCCAGTTCAACAATTGGCCATGGGAGGATGTCAAGGCCATCAAGTGTTCCAAGACCAACTGCATGATCATTACTCAAACACTTACCATGAGGGATGGTGGGATCATACTAATTATGGCTACTCAAAAAATTTCCAAGAAGTAGATCCTTATGCCAGTTACACTCATCCATCTATCTTCAATCAATCATGGTCTCAAGAATCAGATCTTTTTCAGCCATCACATATGACTCAAAACTCAGGTACTTCTTTAGAAGATCTTGTCTATTCTCTTGTTACTAATACTTTGCAATTTCAACAGGAAACAAGGGCAAGCATCCAGAGTTTGGAAAAGCAAATGAGCCAATTGGCTAGTAGTATGGTGGGATGGGTAGCACAAAGATCTGAAGAACTCCCAGCCCAAACGATGGTTAACCCAAAGGAGAATGCTACTATTGTGACCTTGAAGAATGAGGAACAAGATGAGGATGAAACAAAATTAGAGATGGATTCTGTTCTTGAGGATAATGAAGCCAAAGATCCAAATATGAGTATTTCGACACCTGAGGTAACGTTTAAGGTTTCACTTTTTACTAATGTTTCTTCTCCACCTTTTCCTAGTAGATTTGCAAAGTTCAAGGAGGAAGAACATGAACAACACATGCCGGAAACCTTAAACAACTTGTTTGTGGAGGTCATTCAACAAGTATCAAAATATGCTCCATTCCTCGATGACATATGCACCACAAAGGATGATGGAATAATACTTGTAATGGAGAATGCATCCACTGTTGTGCAAAGAAAGCTTCCTCTCAAACGCATAAATTTGGGAAATTTCATGTATGAGCCTGACAAGCCTAAAAAGCCAAGAAGGGGTGTTGGTTAGGTTCAAAACACTAACTCAAGTGTTAATTGGGAAGGCAACCCAATTAAAGAAGAAATTGCCAACCTGCCATACTCAGATTTGCTTTCTTTTCCTTTTCCATTTTCTTTTTCTTTTATTATGTTTATTGTTTTTATGTTTATTTGTTAATTGTTTGTTTAGTATTTTAGGATTATTTAGGTTGCATGAGTTTGTTTTGTTTTGTTTTGTTTTGAGTCTAGTTGTTCCTATTCTTATGTTATTAGTTCTTTTCTCTTACACATGATTCTTTCATTTGGGTTAATAGACTTACATTGAGGACAATGTAAGAATTAAGTGTGGGGGGAATGATTTAGGATTTCTTTTATTTTCGTCTACTATTTTTTTTTATGAGTCTTTATTATTATTATTTTTAGTGTGTTTTAGTTCCTTTTTAATACAATGATGAGATATGAATTGCATAGGTCTAAACTGGTTACTAGTGAGAAGATTTTCATGAGAATTAAGCTTGATACTAATTTTTATGAGCCAATGTTAATATGATATGTTGATTGAGAAAGAAGCATGTTTAGACTTAAAACTGACTTGTATAATCATCATTGTGAGTTTTTGAGCCTAAAATGATTGATGCATTATACAAATCAATCTAATTTCTTTCTTGAGTGCTCTTATGATTACATGATTCTCTAGAACTTGCTTTAAACCGTTTGAGACTATATTGATACATGTGACAACATGAATATGATAGAGGCATTAGGATTATAACCAGAGCCAAACAGCCATCCATTATTAATGTTCTAAGAGAACATTCCCCCTAGTGAACCAATTTGAGCCTACATTGAATAAGCTATCTCTTTGGTAACCATAACTTGTCCCTAACCTAAATATACTTATATCTTTACCTTTGTTCCAAAGATGAATTAGCATGATTTGAGACAAGTTGCAAAGACAAGGGATATTTTTTGGTTAGAAACAAGAAATAAGTGTGGGGGGAAAAGAAAAGAAAAGTCAAGAGAAAAAGAAATGGAATACTGGAAAATACATTCCTATGTAAATATATATATATATATATATATATATATATATATGAATCATCTCTTGAATTTGTGGAAAAAGAAAAAGATGTTACAAAGTTGTTTAGAATGAAGAAAAGGCCCAACATGAATATCCGGCCTAGGTGACTATGTACTTGTAAAGAGTTTTGAGAAGTTTCTTTGTATAATCTTTTTATGTCTCTAAACTTTATGAACTCTTTGGAACCTTTGTGATATCTTTATCCTTTTGTTCTTCAACCACATTACAAACCCCTTGGCCCCATTACAACCTTGATTAAAGACCTCTTGATTCATGATGTTGTATGATCTAAATAGGGGAGAATAGGTGGACAAGCAAGAATATGGTAGAACTGTTTTCATGAGATTGATTGAGTGTAAACACTTCACCACTACTTTAAAGAGTGAAAATCATGAGGGTATCCCATGTGAGAAGTTGAGATTAAATTTGAACATGCAATATTTTGATTGAGATATGTTATGCTAATATTGGCTTAACTCAAACAATTTACATTCAAGCATGATTTTTTGTGAAATTCTTTAAGCTATTGATTAGTTTATAAGACTTGTTCAAATATTGTCTCTAATTTGTATTGAAAGGATTAGGAGTAAATATTTTTAGTATATACTGTTTATTTATATTTTAGTTTTTCAATGTTTGTGGGTATCGTTCTAGTAAACCCTCACGAGACTAAACTCGTCCACTAGGGACACCTAGGGGTTTAAAGGCTTGTGTCACATGCTAAGTGCCACCGTGATTTCCTACGAAAATGGATTAGATTAGATTAGATTTTCTTATTTTATTTTTATTGAGTCGTTGCTAGGGACTAGCAACAATCTAAGTGTGGGGGTGTGATAACTCGTATAATTATATAGTTTTTAGTTATGTTTTATTATTGTTTTGTGTCAAATACGAGTTATTATTGTTTAGTCTAATTGTGTTTATGATCTTTTATATTTTTATGTAATTTGGTGTTTTTCACAAGTTTCTTTGAGTGATTTCAGATTACTAGAATTAAGGGCAAATCCAGTTCAGTTCCAGTTCCGACACCTTTTTCCATATCAGCTATATCTGGAGTTTCACTGAAGCAATAAGGCTGCAATTTGTATCCGTGCAAAGCTAAGAGGCATATCTATCTTTTTCATGTTTTACACTTCTTGAAACGGAGTCGTTTTCCCTAGCGAAATCGACCATCAAGTTGGCTGATGTGCAATGACGTCTGTGCTGACCTGTTTTCGTATTTTGCCCATATCTACTTATCCACATCAGCAAATGAGCTGATTCTAATGGCTATGGATCCGTAACTGATACGGGAACATTTGTCTAGAAGACCATATGATCAGATCAGGCCTCTAATATTGACGAAATCGACCATCAAGTTGGCTGATGTGCAATGACGTCTGTGCTGACCTGTTTTCGTATTTTGCCCATATCTGCTTATCCACATCAGCAAATGAGCTGATTCCAACGGCTATGGATCCGTAACTGATAGGGGAACCGTTTTCTAGAAGACCATGTGATCAGATAAGGCCTGAAAAATTGACAAAATCGACCATCAAGTTGGCTGATCAAAATCGTCATGTATGACGAAAATTGTTAGAAAATGCACCCACCTATTATACCTACCTTTGAAATTTGTAAAGCTTGTCTCTTGTCATTTAGCCCTCCAAAATGTGTATAAATAGAGGGCCTTGGATGATTGTAAGGGATCATATTGTACATAGGTAGGATATTAGCCATTGTAATAAAATTCTCTAAGTTTTCTTCTTCTTTCTTTTCTCTAGTTTTCTTTTTCTTTAGAAAGAGCAAGAGGTTGGATAATTAATATTCTTCTTCTTCTTCTTTCTTTCTTTTATTTTCTTCTTAGATTCTATTTAATTTTATGTTTATAATGCCTATGCTAGGCTAAACTTCTATTTGGTTAAGGGTGATTTCAAAGCCCTAGACATGTTTTATAATTTATTTTCAGTTTCTATCTATCATTAATTTTCTATCAAAGTTGCTTATGTTCTTCTACAAGAATTGTTCATGATGTTGTCTTGATTTATTTAGGTGTACAACTAGATAGATCTTGATAATTATCTATTGCTAGTTTAGGAGTCTTGATCCGTGTAATTGTCTTGATTTCCTATTGATAAGTGGCAATTTGTGATTAATGATTATGGTCAAGTTTTCAATAATTGCAAAGTGGAACATAACCTAAGTTGAACAATCCGAGCTTATGTGTTTGTTGCTTAGATCAACCTATCTTTCTCATCATAAAGCTGCCATTAAATTGAATTTAGAGAGCTTATTCTAGGTTGTTTAATGGTTAGAGATTAAATAGAGAGCTTGTTCTATTTAACGACAAACTAAGGAAAGATTGGGGTAACAGAGCTTGTTGTTATCTACGGTTGTTAACTTTGATAGTTGGTTGATATTGATAGATCTGAAATTGATTCTTAATGATGTCTAGTGGTGGAGAATGAAACCTTAACCATATTTTTCATATTTGATTTTTCTTACTTATTTGTTTTCTTACTTTTAGTTTGCTTATTTTTTATATTTATTTTTATTGGCTGGTTATACCGCCTAATTTGTATAATAACTTTGTTTTATTTTTATTGGCTGGTTATACCGCCTAATTTAGTATATATATTTTTATTGGCTGGTTATACCGCCTAATTTAGTATATATATTTTTATTGGCTGGTTATACCGCCTTGCATCTTATTCTTATTATTTACTTTAGTTTAAATCTGGCTTCAAAAACCCCTTCTCTTTTATTGTTCTTGAATTTAAGTTTTAAACTATTAACTTATAAACTAAAACCCAATCCCTGAGGACTCGACCCTTGCTAACTACTATACTTACAATTTATCTTTTTAGTGCAAGGTTAAATAAGATACACTCTTTTGGGTGCATCAATCTTTTTAGTGCAAGGTTAAATAAGATACACTCTTTTGGGTGCATCAAACATATTGTACATTGGTAGGATATTAGCCATTGTAATAAAATTCTCTAAGTTTTCTTCTTCTTTCTTTTCTCTAGTTTTCTTTTTCTTTATTTTCTTTTTCTTCTTTCTTTCTTTTATTTCCTTCTTAGATTCTCATTAATTTTATGTTTATGTTTACAATGCCTATGCTAGGCTAAACTTCTATTTGGTTAAGGGTGATTTCAAAGCCCTAGACATGTTTTGTGATTGATTTTTAGATTCTATCTATCATTAATTTTCTATCAAAGTTGCTTATGTTCTTCTACAAGAATTGTTCATGATGTTGTCTTGATTTATTTAGGTGTACAACTAGATAGATCTTGATAATTATCTATTGCTAGTTTAGGAATCTTGATCCGTGTAATTGTCTTGATTTCCTATTCATAAGTGGCAATTTGTGATTAATGATTATGGTCAAGTTTTCAATAATTGCAAAGTGGAACATAACCTAAGTTGAACAATCCGAGCTTATGTGTTTGTTGCTTAGATCAACCTATCTTTCTCATCATAAAGCTGCCATTAAATTGAATTTAGAGAGCTTATTCTAGGTTGTTTAATGGTTAGAGATTAAATAGAGAGCTTGTTCTATTTAATGACAAACTAAGGAAAGATTGGGATAACAGAGCTTGTTGTTATCTACGGTTGTTAACTTTGATAGTTGGTTGATATTGATAGATCTGAAATTGATTCTTAATGATGTCTAGTGGTGGAGAATGAAACCTTAACCATATTTTTCATATTTGATTCTTCTTACTTACTTGTTTTCTTACTTTTAGTTTGCTTATTTTTAAAAGTATATTTATTTTTATTGGCTGGTTATACCGCCTAATTTGTATATTAACTTTGTTTTATTTTTATTGGCTGGTTATACCCCTAATTTAGTATATATATTTTTATTGGCTGGTTATACTGCCTAATTTAGTATATATATTTTTATTGGCTGGTTATACCGCCTTGCATCTTATTCTTATTATTTACTTTAGTTTAAATCTGGCTTCAAAAACCCCTTTTCTTTTATTGTTCTTGAATTTTAGTTTTAAACTATTAACTTATAAACTAAAACCCAATCCCTGAGGACTCGACCCTTGCTAACTACTATACTTACAATTTATCTTTTTAGTGCAAGGTTAAATAAGATACACTCTTTTGGGTGCATCACTCCCCCACTAGCGGCATCTATCATACTTCTCTCCATGGGCATGAGACCTTCATAGAAGTATTGGATGAGAAGTTGTTCACTTATTTGATGGTGTGGACATGATGCACAAAGTTTCTTGAACCTCTCCCAATATTCATATAAGGACTCTCCGTTGTATTGCCGAATCCCACATATCTCTTTCCTAATGTTGGCAGCCTTAGATGCTGGGAAATACCTTTCCAAGAATGCTTTCTTCAAATCATTCCATGTAGTGATGGTCCCGGATGGTAGATAGTAGAGCCATTCCTTTGCTGAATCAGCTAGAGAGAATGGAAAGGCTCTCAACTTAACTTGCTCTTCCGTGACCCCTGTTGGTCTCATGCTTGAGCAAACTACATGGAATTCCTTGAGGTGCTTATTTGGATCCTCTCCTGCAAAACCACGAAAAGTTGGGAGAAGATGAATCAAACCAGATTTTAATTCAAAAGCTACCTCAAGATTAGCATATTCAATGCATAATGGTTGTTGACCCAAGTCCGGAGCGGCTAGCTCCTTGAGAGTTCGGTTGTCAGCTGCTGCCATCTCTCCTTGCTCCTCTTGGATGTTTTGGATCAACTCCTCGATTGGTTGTTGGTGAGAAGTTATAAATTCCCGAATTTTCCTAAGTCGTAAGTCTTCTTCGGGAGCTTGGAACATTCACTAATAAAAAAAATAAGAAAGTAAATAATTAGAACAGAAAATAAGAATAAACCAATAAACTAATAAACTAAAGAAAGCAATCCCCGGCAACGGCGCCAAAAATTTGATGCACCCAAAAGAGTGTATCTTATTTAACCTTGCACTAAAAAGATCAATTGTAAGTATAATGATTAGCAAGGGTCGAGTCCTCAGGGATTGGGTTTAATCTATGAGTTATTAGTTTATAACTTACGTTCAAAGAAAACAATAAAAGAAAAGGGGTTTTTGAAGCCAGATTTAAACTAAAGTAAATAATAAGAATAAAATGCAAGGCGGTATAACCAGCCAATAAAAATATATATACTAAATTAGGCGGTATAACCAGCCAATAAAAATAAAACAAAGTTAGTATACAAATTAGGCGGTATAACCAGCCAATAAAAATAAATATACTTTTGAAAATAAGCAAACTAGAAAATTAAGAAAACAAGTAAGTAAGAAGAATCAAATATGAAAAATATGGTTAAGGTTTCATTCTCCACCACTAGACATCATTAAGAATCAATTTCAGATCTATCAATATCAACCAACTATCAAAGTTAACAACCGTAAATAACAACAAGCTCTGTTATCCCAATCTTTCCTTAGTTTGTCGTTAAATAAAACAAGCTCTCTATTTAATCTCTAACCATTAAACAACCTAGAATAAGCTCTCTAAATTCAATTTAATGGCAGCTTTATGATGAGAAAGATAGGTTGATCTAAGCAACAAACACATAAGCTCGGATTGTTCAACTTATGTTATGTTCCACTTTGCAATTATTGAAAACTTGACCATAATCATTAATCACAAATTGCCACTTATGAATAGGAAATCAAGACAATTACACGGATCAAGACTCCTAAACTAGCAATAGATAATTATCAAGATCTATCTAGTTGTACACCTAAAGAAATCAAGACAACATCATGAACAATTCTTGTAGAAGAACATAAGCAACTTTGATAGAAAATTAATGATAGATAGAATCTGAAAATCAATCACAAAACATGTCTAGGGCTTTGAAATCACCCTTAACCAAATAGAAGTTTAGCCTAGCATAGGCATTGTAAACATAAACATAAAATTAAAGAGAATCTAAGAAGGAAATAAAAGAAAGAAAGAAGAAGAAGAAAATAAAGAAAAAGAAAACTAGAGAAAAGAAAGAAGAAAAAAACTTAGAGAATTTTATTACAATGGCTAATATCCTACCAATGTACAATATCTTACAATCATCCAAGGCCCTCTATTTATACACATTTTGGAGGGCTAAATGACAAGAGACAAGCTTTACAAATTTCAAAGGTAGGTATAATAGGTGGGTGCATTTTTCTAACAATTTTCGTCATATATGACGATTTTGATCACCCAACTTGATGGTCGATTTTGTCAATTTTGGAGGCCTTATCTGATCACATGGTCTTCTAGAAAAATGTTACCCTATCAGTTATTGATCCATAGCCGTTGGAATTAGCTCATTTTCTGATGTGGACAAGAAGATATGGGCAAAATACGAAAACAGGTCAGCACAGACGTCATTGCACATCAGCCAACTTGATGGTCGATTTCGCTAGGGAAAACGACTCCGTTTCAAGAAGTGTAAAACATGAAAAAGATAGATATGCCTCTTAGCTTTGCACGGCTACAAATTTCAGCCTTATTTCTTCAGTGAAACTCGAGATATAGCTGATATGGCAAAAGGTGTTGGAACTGGAACTGAACTGGATTTGCCCTTAATTCTAGTAATCTGAAATCACTCAAAGAAACTTGTGAAAAACACTAAAATACATAAAAATATAAAAGATCATAAACACAATTAGACTAAACAATAATAACTCGTATTTGACACAAAACAATAATAAAACATAACTAAAAACTATATAATTATACGAGTTATCAGTCAGATACACTTTCGGCGACGTTATGACTCTTGTCTGATTCACTACTCAGTCCTCTATATATTACACCATGTACTCGTTCTCTTTCAGACACTCGAAAAAGAAAAAAAAATGGAAAGTACTTCGTCCCAGCGCATTAAAAAAATTTGTGTCTTTGGAGGTGCTTATCCAAGGAAAAATAACATATTCGCTGATGAAGCCATAAGAGTTGGAGTAATACTTGCACAACAAAAGATCTAGTTGATTTATGGAGGCGGTAGTACGGGTTTAATGGGAGCAGTCGCTACAGCAGCTGATAACTCGTATAATTATATAGTTTTTAGTTATGTTTTATTAATGTTTTGTGTCAAATACGAGTTATTATTGTTTAGTCTAATTGTGTTTATGATCTTTTATATTTTTATGTATTTTGGTGTTTTTCACAAGTTTCTTTGAGTGATTTCAGATTACTAGAATTAAGGGCAAATCCAGTTCAGTTTCAGTTCCGACACCTTTTACCATATCAGCTATATCTCGCGTTTCACTGAAGCAATAAGGCTGAAATTTGTAGCCATGCAAATCTAAGAGGCATATCTATCTTCTTCATGTTTTACACTTCTTAAAACGGAGTCGTTTTCCCTAGCGAAATCGACCATCAAGTTGGCTGATGTGCAATGACGTCTGTGCTGACATGTTTTCGTATTATGCCCATATCTTCTTATCCACATCAGCAAATGAGCTGATTCTAACGGCTATGGTTCCGTAACTGATAGGGGAACCTTTGTCTAGAAGACCATGTGATCAGATCAGGCCTCCAATATTGAAGAAATCGACCATCAAGGTGGCTGATGTGCAATGACGTCTGTGCTGACATGTTTTCGTATTTTGCCCATATCTGCTTAACCACATCAGCAAATGAGCTGATTCCAACGTCTATGGTTCCGTAACTGATAGGGGAACCTTTGTCTAGAAGACCATGTGATCAGATCAGGCCTCCAATATTGACGAAATCGACCATCAAGTTGGCTGATCAAAATCGTCATATACCTACCTTTGAAATTTGTAAAGCTTGTCTCTTGTCATTTAGCCCTCCAAAATGTGTATAAATAGAGGGCCTTGGATGATTGTAAGGGATCATATTGGAGATTGGTAGGATATTAGCCATTTTAACAAAATTCTCTAAGTTTTCTTCTTCTTTCTTTTCTCTAGTTTTCTTTTTCTTTAGAAAGAGCAAGAGGTTGGATAATTAATATTCTTCTTCTTCTTCTTTCTTTCTTTTATTTTCTTCTTAGATTCTATTTAATTTTATGTTTATAATGCCTATGCTAGGCTAAACTTCTATTTGGTTAAGGGTGATTTCAAAGCCCTAGACATGTTTTGTGGTTGATTTTCAGATTCTATCTATCATTAATTTTCTATCAAAGTTGCTTATGTTCTTCTACAAGAATTGTTCATGATGTTGTCTTGATTTATTTAGGTGTACAACTAGATAGATCTTGATAAGTATCTATTGCTAGTCTAGGAGTCTTGATCCGTGTAATTGTCTTGATTTCCTATTCATAAGTGGCAATTTGTGATTAATGATTATGGTCAAGTTTTCAATAATTGCAAAGTGGAACATAACCTAAGTTGAACAATCCGAGCTTATGTGTTTGTTGCTTAGATCAACCTATCTTTCTCATCATAAAGCTGCCATTAAATTGAATTTAGAGAGCTTATTCTAGGTTGTTTAATGGTTAGAGATTAAATAGAGAGCTTGTTCTATTTAACGACAAACTAAGGAAAGATTGGGATAACAGAGCTTGTTGTTATCTACGGTTGTTAACTTTGATAGTTGGTTGATATTGATAGATCTGAAATTGATTCTTAATGATGTCTAGTGGTGGAGAATGAAACCTTAACCATATTTTTCATATTTGATTCTTCTTACTTACTTGTTTTCTTACTTTTCTAGTTTGCTTATTTTTAAAAGTATATTTATTTTTATTGGCTGGTTATACCGCCTAATTTGTATATTAACTTTGTTTTATTTATATTGGCTGGTTATACCGCCTAATTTAGTATATATATTTTTATTGGCTGGTTATACCGCCTTGCATCTTATTTACTTTAGTTTAAATCTGGCTTCAAAAACCCCTTTTCTTTTATTGTTCTTGAATTTAAGTTTTAAACTATTAACTTATAAACTAAAACCCAATCCCTGAGGACTCGACCCTTGCTAACTACTATACTTACAATTTATCTTTTTAGTGCAAGGTTAAATAAGATACACTCTTTTGGGTGCATCAAGTTTTTGGCGCCGTTGCCGGGGATTGCTTTCTTTAGTTTATTTGTTACTTGGTTTATTCTTATTTTCACTTCTAATTAGTTTTATTTTCTTGTACATACAAGTTTTTCTTTTCAAATTTAAAAAAAAAAAAAAAAAAAAAAAAAACAATGGAATTGAGCAATCTAACACTTGAAGAGTTGGTGGCATACATGAACATGGAGAATCAACAAGCCAATCTCACCTCCCCAGTTCAACAATTGGCCATGGGAGAATGTCAAGGCCATCAAGGGTTCCAAGACCAACAGTATGATCATTACTCAAACACTTACCATGAGGGATGGTGGGATCATACTAATTATGGCTACTCGAAAAATTACCAAGAAGTAGATCCTTATGCCAATTACACTCATCCATCTAGCTTCAATCAATCATGGTCTCAAGAACCAGATCTTCTTCAACCACCACATATGACTCAAAACTCAGGTACTTCTTTAGAAGATCTTGTCGATTCTCTTGTTACTAATACTTTGCAATTTCAACAGGAAACAAGGGCAAGTATCCAGAGTTTGGAAAGGCAAATGAGCCTATTGGCTAGTAGTATGGTGGTATGGGTAGCACAAAGATCTGAAGAACTCCCAGCCCAAACGATGGTTAACCCAAAGGAGAATGCTACTCTTGTGACCTTGAAGAATGAGGAACAAGATGAGGATGAAACAAAATTAGAGATGGATTCTATTCTTGATGATAATGAAGCCAAAGATCCAAATAAGAGTATTTTGGCACCTGAGGTAACGTTTAAGGTTTCACTTTTTACTAATGTTTCTTCTCCACCTTTTCCTAGTAGATTTGCAAAGTTCCAGGAGGAAGAACATGAACAACACATGCCGGAAACCTTAAACAACTTGTTTGTGGAGGTCATTCAACAAGTATCAAAATATGCTCCATTCCTCGATGACATATGCACCACAAAGGATGATGGAATAATACTTGTAATGGAGAATGCATCCACTGTTGTGCAAAGAAAGCTTCCTCTCAAACGCATAAATTTGGAAAATTTCATGTATGAGCCTGACAAGCCTAAAAAGCCAAGAAGGGGTGTTGGTTAGGTTCAAAACACTAACTCAAGTGTTAATTGGGAAGGCAACCCAATTAAAGAAGAAATTGCCAACCTTCCATATTCAGATTTGCTTTCTCTTTCTCTTTCTTTTCCTTTTTCTTTTATTATTTTTATTTTTATTGTTTTTATTTTTATTTTTTATGTTTACTTGTTAATTTTTGTTTAGTATTTTAGAATTATTTAGGTTGCATGAGTTTGTTTTGTTTTGTTTTGAGTCTAGTTATTCCTATTCTTATGTTATTAGTTCTTTTCTCTTACACATGATTCTTTCATTTGTGTTAATAGACTTACATTGAGGACAATGTAAGAATTAAGTGTGGGGGGAATGATTTAGGATTTCTTTTATTTTTGTCTACTATGTTTTTTTTTATGAGTCTTTATTATTATTATTATTTTTAGTGTGTTTTAGTTCCTTTTTAATACAATGATGAGATATGAATTGCATAGGTCTAAACTGGTTATTAGTGAGAAGATTTTCATGAGAATTGAGCTTGATGTCAACCTTTTTATGAGCCAATGTTAATATAATATGTTGATTGAGAAAGAAGCATGTCTAGACTTAATCTGACTTGTATAATCATCCTTGTGAGTTTTTGAGCCTATAATGATTGATGCATTATACAAATCAATCTAATTTCTTTCTTGAGTGCTCTTATGATTACAGGATTCTCTAGAACTTGCTTTAAACCGTTTGAGACTATATTGATACATGTGACAACATGAATATGATAGAGGCATTAGGATTTTTAGCCAGAGCCAAACAGCCATCCCTTATTGATGTCCCAAGAGAACACACCCTTAGTGAACCAATTTGAGCCTACATTGAATAAGCTATCTCTTTGGTAACCATAACTTGTCCCTAACCTAAATATACTTATATCTTTACCTTTGTTCCAAAGATGAATTAGCATGTTTTGAGACAAGTTGCAAAGACAAGGGATATTTTTAGTTAAAAATTTGGGTTAGAAACAAGAAATAAGTGTGGGGGGGAAAGAAAAGAAAAGTCAAGAGAAAAAGAAATGAAATACTGGCAAATACATTCCTATGTAAAAAAATATATATATATATATATATATGAATCATCTCTTGAATTTGTGGAAAAAGAAAAAGATGCTACAAAGTCGTTTAGAATGAAGAAAAGGCCCAACATAAATATCCGGCCTAGGTGACTATGTACTTGTAAAGAGTTTTGAGAAGTTTCTTTGTATGATCTTTTTATGTCTCTAAACTTTATGAACTCTTTGGAACCTTTGTGATATCTTTATCCTTTTGTTCTTCAACCACATTACAAACCCCTTGGCCCCATTACAACCTTGATTAAAGACCTCTTGATTCATGAAGTTGTATGATCTAAATAGTGGAGAATAGGTGGACAAGCAAGAATATGGTAGAACTGTTTTCATGAGATTGATTGAGTGTAAACACTTCACCACTACTTTAAAGAGTGAAAATCATGAGGGTATCCCATGTGAGAAGTTGAGATTAAATTTGAACATGCAATATTTTGATTGAGATATGTTATGCTAATATTGGCTTAACTCAAACAATTTACATTCAAGCATGATTTTTTGTGAAATTCTTTAAGCTATTGATTAGTTTATAAGACTTGTTCAAATATTGTATCTAATTTGTATTGAAAGGATTAGGAGTAAATATTTTTAGTATATGCAGTTTATTTATATTTTAGTTTTTCAATGTTTGTGGGTATCGTTCTAGTAAACCCTCACGAGACTAAACTCGTCCACTAGGGACACCTAGGGGTTTAAAGGCTTGTGTCACATGCTAAGTGCCACCGTGATTTCCTACGAAAATGGATTAGATTAGATTTTCTTATTTTATTTTTATTGAGTCGTTGCTAGGGACTAGCAACAATCTAAGTGTGGGGGTGTGATAACTCGTATAATTATATAGTTTTTAGTTATGTTTTATTAATGTTTTGTGTCAAATACGAGTTATTATTGTTTAGTCTAATTGTGTTTATGATCTTTTATATTTTTATGTATTTTGGTGTTTTTCACAAGTTTCTTTGAGTGATTTCAGATTACTAGAATTAAGGGCAAATCCAGTTCAGTTTCAGTTCCGACACCTTTTACCATATCAGCTATATCTCGAGTTTCACTGAAGCAATAAGGCTGAAATTTGTAGCCATGCAAATCTAAGAGGCATATCTATCTTCTTCATGTTTTACACTTCTTAAAACGGAGTCGTTTTCCCTAGCGAAATCGACCATCAAGTTGGCTGATGTGCAATGACGTCTGTGCTGACATGTTTTCGTATTATGCCCATATCTTCTTATCCACATCAGCAAATGAGCTGATTCTAACGGCTATGGTTCCGTAACTGATAGGGGAACCTTTGTCTAGAAGACCATGTGATCAGATCAGGCCTCCAATATTGAAGAAATCGACCATCAAGGTGGCTGATGTGCAATGACGTCTGTGCTGACATGTTTTCGTATTTTGCCCATATCTGCTTAACCACATCAGCAAATGAGCTGATTCCAACGTCTATGGTTCCGTAACTGATAGGGGAACCTTTGTCTAGAAGACCATGTGATCAGATCAGGCCTCCAATATTGACGAAATCGACCATCAAGTTGGCTGATCAAAATCGTCATATACCTACCTTTGAAATTTGTAAAGCTTGTCTCTTGTCATTTAGCCCTCCAAAATGTGTATAAATAGAGGGCCTTGGATGATTGTAAGGGATCATATTGGAGATTGGTAGGATATTAGCCATTTTAACAAAATTCTCTAAGTTTTCTTCTTCTTTCTTTTCTCTAGTTTTCTTTTTCTTTAGAAAGAGCAAGAGGTTGGATAATTAATATTCTTCTTCTTCTTCTTTCTTTCTTTTATTTTCTTCTTAGATTCTATTTAATTTTATGTTTATAATGCCTATGCTAGGCTAAACTTCTATTTGGTTAAGGGTGATTTCAAAGCCCTAGACATGTTTTGTGGTTGATTTTCAGATTCTATCTATCATTAATTTTCTATCAAAGTTGCTTATGTTCTTCTACAAGAATTGTTCATGATGTTGTCTTGATTTATTTAGGTGTACAACTAGATAGATCTTGATAAGTATCTATTGCTAGTCTAGGAGTCTTGATCCGTGTAATTGTCTTGATTTCCTATTCATAAGTGGCAATTTGTGATTAATGATTATGGTCAAGTTTTCAATAATTGCAAAGTGGAACATAACCTAAGTTGAACAATCCGAGCTTATGTGTTTGTTGCTTAGATCAACCTATCTTTCTCATCATAAAGCTGCCATTAAATTGAATTTAGAGAGCTTATTCTAGGTTGTTTAATGGTTAGAGATTAAATAGAGAGCTTGTTCTATTTAACGACAAACTAAGGAAAGATTGGGATAACAGAGCTTGTTGTTATCTACGGTTGTTAACTTTGATAGTTGGTTGATATTGATAGATCTGAAATTGATTCTTAATGATGTCTAGTGGTGGAGAATGAAACCTTAACCATATTTTTCATATTTGATTCTTCTTACTTACTTGTTTTCTTACTTTTCTAGTTTGCTTATTTTTAAAAGTATATTTATTTTTATTGGCTGGTTATACCGCCTAATTTGTATATTAACTTTGTTTTATTTATATTGGCTGGTTATACCGCCTAATTTAGTATATATATTTTTATTGGCTGGTTATACCGCCTTGCATCTTATTTACTTTAGTTTAAATCTGGCTTCAAAAACCCCTTTTCTTTTATTGTTCTTGAATTTAAGTTTTAAACTATTAACTTATAAACTAAAACCCAATCCCTGAGGACTCGACCCTTGCTAACTACTATACTTACAATTTATCTTTTTAGTGCAAGGTTAAATAAGATACACTCTTTTGGGTGCATCAGCAGCACACGCCGGAGGAAGTCCAGTTCTAGGAATCGTACCAAAACTATTCACAGATTTTTGTGGACCTACCTTGGGTAAGGAAATACAAGTCTGGAGTATCCCTGAACGGATGACAATCATGTACCATTCTGCCGATGCATTCATTGCTTTACCAGGAGGTCTGGGTACATTGGAAGAAATAGCTTGCGTGGCTTCTTGGTCATCTTTGGTCACAAATAAGAAACCCATTGGTTTGCTTAATATTAATGGTTATTTTAGTAATTTGCTTTCATATTTAGATAATGCTGTGGATAATGGATTCATGTTTTCAGAGGCAAGGAGAACCATAATTTCTGCTACAACCATTGAAGATTTACTCAAAAAGCTCCAAGCTTATGAGTATTTATCTGCTACGGTTGTTTCGCAAACGCTCGGAAAAAGAAAAAGAGATATGGACGAGCAAAGAGTGGATTGCACTTTGTCTTTGTGACATTATCTAACATTTTGTTTGTTGTGTCTCAGTTATAATAAGTGGTTAGCAACCTCTGCAGGTAATATCTCCTAAATTCTACCTTTAAAATTTGACATTGGGGACAATGTCATATTTTAGTAGGGGGTAAGGGACATATTTTGCTAATTTAAAAAAAATAAAAAGAAAAAAGTTTGTTGTGTTTTAAGCAATTTAGAAGTATTCATTCTGAACAAGGTATGAGTAAGGGAGACTTGAGACATACCTTGTCAGTTTGATTTCTTCTTTTCAAAAAAAAAAGTTTGTTGTGTTTTAAGCAATTTAGAAGTATTCATTCTGAACAAGGTCTGAGTAAGGGAGACTTGAGACATACCTTGTCCGTTTGATTTCTTCTTTTCAAAAAAAAAAAAAAGTTTGTTGTGTTTTAAGCAATTTAGAAGTATTTATTCTGAACAAGGTCTGAGTAAGGGAGACTTCAGACATACCTTGTCAGTTTGATTTTAATCTTTTTATGTTTACTTGTTAATTTTTGTTGAGTATTTTAGGATTATTTAGGTTGCATGAGTTTGTTTTGTTTTGAGTCTAGTTATTCCTATTCTTATGTTATTAGTTCTTTTCTCTTACACATGATTCATTCATTTGGGTTAATAGACTTACATTGAGGACAATGTAAGAATTAAGTGTGGGGGGAATGATTTAGGATTTCTTTTACTTTGTCTATTATTTTTTTTATGAGTCTTTATTATTATTATTATTATTTTTTTTAGTGTGTTTTAGTTCCTTTTTAATACAATGATGAGATATGAATTGCATAGGTCTAAACTGATTTATTAGTGAGAAGATTTTCATGAGAATTGAACTTGATATCAATCTTTTTATGAGCCAATGTTAATATGATATGTTGATTGAGAAAGAAGCATGTTTAGACTTAATCTGACTTGTATAATCATCCTTGTGAGTTTTTGAGCCTATAATGATTGACGCATTATACAAATCAATGTAATTTCTTTCTTGAGTGCTCTTATGATTACATGATTCTCTAGAACTTGCTTTAGACCTTGTTGAGACTATATTGATGCATGTGACAACATGAATATGATAGAGGCATTAGGATTATAACCAGAGCCAAACAGCCATCCCTTATTGATGTTCCAAGAGAACACACCCCTAGTGAGCCAATTTGAGCCTACATTGAATAAGCTATTTATTTGGTAACCACAACTTACACCTAGCCTAAATATAACCCTTGTTCTAAAGATGGATTATATATTTTGAGACATATTGCAAAAAAAAAAAAAAACAAGGGATATTTTTAGTTAAAAATTTGGGTTGGAAACAAAAGATAAGTGTGGGGGAAGAAAAGAAAAGAAAAAGTCAAGAGAAAAAGAAAGGGTTCATTGTCAAATACATTCCCATATAAAAAATAAAAAAAAAACTTCTCTTGAACTTCTAGTTAAAGTAAAGAAAAAGATGTTACAAAGTTGGTTAGAATGATGCAAAGGCTCAACATGAATATTTAGCCTATGTTATTATGTGCTTTATAAGAGTTTTGAGAAGTTTTATTTGTATGATCTTATTATGTCTCTAAACTCTATGAACTCTTTGGAACCTTTGTGATATCTTTATCCTTTTGTTCTTTAACCACATTATAACCCTTTGGCCCCATTACAACCTTGAATAAAGACCTCTTGATTTATGAAGTTGTATGATCTAAATAGTGGAGAATAGGTGGACAAGCAAGCATATGGTAGAAGTGTTTTCATGAGATTGATTGAGTGTAAACACTTTACCACTACTTTAAAGAGTGAAAATCAAGAGAGTATCCCATGTGAGAAGTTGAGATTAAGTTTGAATATGCACTATTTTGATTGAAATATGTTATGTTAATATTGGCTTAACTCAAACTATTTACATTCAAGCAAGATTTTTTGTGAATTTCTTTAAGCTATTGATTAATTTTTAAGACTTGTCCAATGATTATCTCTAATTTATATTGGAAGGATTAGTTATAATTATTATTTTTAGTTTTTCTTATGTCTTCAATGTTTGTGGGTATCGTCCTAGTAAACCCTCACGAGACTAAACTCGTCCACTAGGGACACCTAGGGGTTTAAAGGCTTGTGTCACATGTTAAGTGCCACCGTGATTTCCTACGAAAATGGATTGGATTAGTTTTTCTTATTTTATTTTTATTGAGTCGTTGCTAGGGACTAGCAACAATCTAAGTGTGGGGGTGTGATAACTCGTATAATTATATAGTTTTTAGTTATGTTTTATTATTGTTTTGTGTCAAATACGAGTTATTATTGCTTAGTCTAATTATGTTTATGATTTTTTATATTTTTATGTAATTTGGTGTTTTTCACGAGTTTCTTTGAGTGATTTCAGATTACTAGGTTAAATCAAGAATTAAGGGCAAATCCAGTTCAGTTCCAGTTCCGACACCTTTTACCATATCAGCTATATCTGGAGTTTCACTAAAGCAATAAGGCTGAATTTTTACAGTGCAAAGTTAAGAGGCATATCTATCTTTTTTATGCTTTACACTTCTTGAAACGGAGTCGTTTTCCCTAGCGAAATCATCCATCAAGTTGGCTGATGTGCAATGACGTCTGTGCTGACAAGTTTTGGTATTTTGACCATATCTTCTGATCCACATTAGCAAATGAGCTGATTCCAATGGCTATGGATCACCGACTGATAGGGGAACATTTTTCCAGAAGACCATTTGATCAGATCAAGCCTCCAATATTGACAAAATCGACCATCAAGCTGGCTGATCAGAATTGTCATACAATATGACGAAAATTGTTAGAAAAATGCACTCACCTATTATACCTACCTTTGAAATTTATAAAGCTTGTCTCTTGTCATTTAGCTCTCCAAAATGTGTATAAATAGAGGGCCTTGGATGATTGTAAGAGATATTGTAGATTGGTAGGTGATGCACCCAAAAGAGTGTATCTTATTTAACCTTGCACTAAAAAGATAAATTGTAAGTATAGTAGTTAGCAAGGGTCGAGTCCTCAGGGATTGGGTTTTAGTTTATAAGTTAATAGTTTAAAACTTAAATTCAAGAACAATAAAAGAAAAGGGGTTTTTGAAGCCAGATTTAAACTAAAGTAAATAATAAGAATAAGATGCAAGGCGGTATAACCAGCCAATAAAAATATATATACTAAATTAGGCGGTATAACCAGCCAATATATATACTAAATTAGGCGGTATAACCAGCCAATAAAAATAAAACAAAGTTAATATACAAATTAGGCGGTATAACCAGCCAATAAAAATAAATATACTTTTAAAAATAAGCAAACTAGAAAAGTAAGAAAACAAGTAAGTAAGAAGAATCAAATATGAAAAATATGGTTAAGGTTTCATTCTCCACCACTAGACATCATTAAGAATCAATTTCAGATCTATCAATATCAACCAACTATCAAAGTTAACAACCGTAGATAACAACAAGCTCTGTTACCCCAATCTTTCCTTAGTTTGTCGTTAAATAGAACAAGCTCTCTATTTAATCTCTAACCATTAAACAACCTAGAATAAGCTCTCTAAATTCAATTTAATGGCAGCTTTATGATGAGAAAGATAGGTTGATCTAAGCAACAAACACATAAGCTCGGATTGTTCAACTTAGGTTATGTTCCACTTTGCAATTATTGAAAACTTGACCATAATCATTAATCACAAATTGCCACTTATGAATAGGAAATCAAGACAATTACACGGATCAAGACTCCTAAACTAGCAATAGATAATTATCAAGATCTATCTAGTTGTACACCTAAATAAATCAAGACAACATCATGAACAATTCTTGTAGAAGAACATAAGCAACTTTGATAGAAAATTAATGATAGATAGAATCTGAAAATCAATCACAAAACATGTCTAGGGCTTTGAAATCACCCTTAACCAAATAGAAGTTTAGCCTAGCATAGGCATTATAAACATAAAATTAAATAGAATCTAAGAAGAAAATAAAAGAAAGAAAGAAGAAGAAGAAGAATATTAATTATCCAACCTCTTGCTCTTTCTAAAGAAAAAGAAAACTAGAGAAAAGAAAGAAGAAGAAAACTTAGAGAATTTTGTTAAAATGGCTAATATCCTACCAATCTCCAATATGATCCCTTACAATCATCCAAGGCCCTCTATTTATACACATTTTGGAGGGCTAAATGACAAGAGACAAGCTTTACAAATTTCAAAGGTAGGTATAATAGGTGGGTGCATTTTCTAACAATTTTCGTCATATATGACGATTTTGATCAGCCAACTTGATGGTCGATTTTGTCAGTTTTGGAGGCCTTATCTGATCACATGGTCTTCTAGAGAAATGTTACCCTATCAGTTACTGATCCATAGCCGTTGGAATTAGCTCATTTGCTGATGTGGATAAGAAGATATGGGCATAATACGAAAACAGGTCAGCACAGACGTCATTGCACATCAGCCAACTTGATGGTCGATTTCGCTAGGGAACACGACTCCGTTTCAAGAAGTGTAAAACATGAAAAAGATAGATATGCCTCTTAGCTTTGCATGGCTACAAATTTCAGCCTTATTTCTTCAGTGAAACTCGAGATATAGCTGATATGGCAAAAGGTGTCGGAACTGGAACTGAACTGGATTTGCCCTTAATTCTAGTAATCTGAAATCACTCAAAGAAACATGTGAAAAACACCAAATTACATAAAAATATAAAAGATCATAAACACAATTAGACTAAACAATAATAACTCGTATTTGACACAAAACAATAATAAAACATAACTAAAAACTATATAATTATACGAGTTATCAGTAGGATATTAGCCATTGTAATAAAATTCTCTAAGTTTTCTTCTTCTTTCTTTTCTCTAGTTTTCTTTTTCTTTAGAGAGAGCAAGAGGCTGGATAATTAATATTCTTCCTCTTCTTCTTTCTTTCTTTTATTTTCTTCTTAGATTCTATTTAATTTTATGTTTATAATGCCTATGCTAGGCTCAACTTCTATTTGGTTAAGGGTGATTTCAAAGCCCTAGACATGTTTTGTGATTGATTTTCAGATTCTATCTATCATTAATTTTCTATCAAAGTTGCTTATGTTCTTCTACAAGAATTGTTCATGATGTTGTCTTGATTTGTTTAGGTGTACAACTAGATAGATCTTGATAATTATCTATTGCTAGTTTAGGAGTCTTGATCCGTGTAATTGTCTTGATTTCCTATTCATAAGTGGCAATTTGTGATTAATGATTATGGTCAAGTTTTCAATAATTGCAAAGTGGAACATAACCTAAGTTGAACAATCCGAGCTTATGTGTTTGTTGCTTAGATCAACCTATCTTTCTCATCATAAAGCTGCCATTAAATTGAATTTAGAGAGCTTATTCTAGGTTGTTTAATGGTTAGAGATTAAATAGAGAGCTTGTTCTATCTAACGACAAACTAAGGAAAGATTGGGATAACAGAGCTTGTTGTTATCTACGGTTATTAACTTTGATAGTTGGTTGATATTCATAGATCTGAAATTGATTCTTAATGAAGTCTAGTGGTGGAGAATGAAACCTTAACCATATTTTTCATATTTGATTCTTCTTACTTACTTGTTTTCTTACTTTTTTAGTTTGCTTATTTTTAAAAGTATATTTATTTTTATTGGCTGGTTATACCGCCTAATTTGTATATTAACTTTGTTTTATTTTTATTGCCTGGTTATACCGCCTAATTTAGTATATATATTTTTATTGGCTGGTTATACCGCCTAATTTAGTATATATATTTTTATTGGCTGGTTATACCGCCTTGCATCTTATTCTTATTATTTACTTTAGTTTAAATCTGGCTTCAAAAACCCCTTTTCTTTTATTATTCTTGAATTTAAGTTTTAAACTATTAACTTATAAACTAAAACCCAATCCCTGAGGACTCGACCCTTGCTAACTACTATACTTACAATTTATCTTTTTAGTGCAAGGTTAAATAAGATACACTCTTTTGGGTGCATCAAATTTTTGGCGCCGTTGCCGGGGATTGCTTTCTTTATTTTATTAGTTTATTGGTTTATTCTTATTTTCTGTTCTAATTATTTACTTTCTTATTATTTTTTATTTTTTTTATTTTTTTGTGTGAATGTTCCAAGCTCTTGAAGAAGACTTAAAACTTAGGAGAATTCGGGAATTTATAACTTCTCACCAACAACCAATCGAGGAGTTGATCCAAAACATCCAAGAGGAGCATAGAGAGATGGCAGCAGCTGACAACCGAACTCTCAAGGAGCTTGCCGCTCCGGACTTGGGTCAACAACCATTATGCATTGAATATGCTAATCTTGAGGTAGCTTTTGAATTAAAATCTGGTTTGATTCATCTTCTCCCAACTTTTCATGGTTTTGCAGGAGAGGATCCAAATAAGCACCTCAAGGAATTCCATGTAGTTTGCTCAAGCATGAGACCAACAGGGGTCACGGAAGAGCAAGTTAAGTTGAGAGCCTTCCCATTCTCTCTAGCTGATTCAGCAAAGGAATGGCTCTACTATCTACCATCCGGGACCATCACTACATGGAATGATTTGAAGAAATCATTCTTGGAAAGGTATTTCCCAGAATCTAAGGCTGCCAACATTAGGAAAGAGATATGTGGGATTCAGCAATACAACGGAGAGTCCTTATATGAATATTGGGAGAGGTTCAAGAAACTTTGTGCATCATGTCCACACCATCAGATAAGTGAACAACTTCTCATCCAATACTTCTATGAAGGTCTCATGCCCATGGAGAGAAGTATGATAGATGCCGCTAGTGGGGGAGCTCTAGTTGATAAGACTCCCAGGGCTGCTAGAACATTAATCTCCAACATGGCAGCCAATTCTCAACAGTTCTCAATGAGACAAGATCCACCATCACAACCCAAGAGAGTTAATGAGGTAAGTATATTGATGCACCCAAAAGAGTGTATCTTATTTAACCTTGCACTAAAAAGATAAATTGTAAGTATAGTAGTTAGCAAGGGTCGAGTCCTCAGGGATTGGGTTTAGTTTATAAGTTATTAGTTTAAAACTTAAATTCAAGAAAAACAATAAAAGAAAAGGGGTTTTTGAAGCCAGATTTAAACTAAGTAAATAATAAGAATAAGATGCAAGGCGGTATAACCAGCCAATAAAAATATATATACTAAATTAGGCGGTATAACCAGCCAATATATATACTAAATTAGGCGGTATAACCAGCCAATAAAAATAAAACAAAGTTAATATACAAATTAGGCGGTATAACCAGCCAATAAAAATAAATATACTTTTAAAAATAAGCAAACTAGAAAAGTAAGAAAACAAGTAAGTAAGAAGAATCAAATATGAAAAATATGGTTAAGGTTTCATTCTCCACCACTAGACATCATTAAGAATCAATTTCAGATCTATCAATATCAACCAACTATCAAAGTTAACAACCGTAGATAACAACAAGCTCTGTTACCCCAATCTTTCCTTAGTTTGTCGTTAAATAGAACAAGCTCTCTATTTAATCTCTAACCATTAAACAACCTAGAATAAGCTCTCTAAATTCAATTTAATGGCAGCTTTATGATGAGAAAGATAGGTTGATCTAAGCAACAAACACATAAGCTCGGATTGTTCAACTTAGGTTATGTTCCACTTTGCAATTATTGAAAACTTGACCATAATCATTAATCACAAATTGCCACTTATGAATAGGAAATCAAGACAATTACACGGATCAAGACTCCTAAACTAGCAATAGATAATTATCAAGATCTATCTAGTTGTACACCTAAATAAATCAAGACAACATCATGAACAATTCTTGTAGAAGAACATAAGCAACTTTGATAGAAAATTAATGATAGATAGAATCTGAAAATCAATCACAAAACATGTCTAGGGCTTTGAAATCACCCTTAACCAAATAGAAGTTTAGCCTAGCATAGGCATTGTAAACATAAACATAAAATTAAAGAAAATCTAAGAAGAAAATAAAAGAAAGAAAGAAGAAGAGGAAGAATATTAATTATCCAACCTCTTGCTCTCTCTAAAGAAAAAGAAAACTAGAGAAAAGAAAGAAGAAGAAAACTTAGAGAATTTTATTAAAATGGCTAATATCCTACCTATGTACAATATGCTCCCTTACAATCATCCAAGGCCCTCTATTTATACACATTTTGGAGGGCTAAATGACAAGAGACAAGCTTTACAAATTTCAAAGGTAGGTATAATAGGTGGGTGCATTTTCTAACAATTTTCGTCATACATGACGATTTTGATCAGAAAACTTGATGGTCGATTTTGTCAATTTTGCAGGCCTTATCTGATCACATGGTCTTCTAGAAAAATGTTACCCTATCAGTTACTGATCCATAACCGTTGGAATGAGCTCATTTTCTGATGTGGATAAGAAGATATGGGCAAAATACGAAAACAGGTCAGCACAGACGTCATTGCACATCAGCCAACTTCATGGTCGATTTCGCTAGGGAAAACGACTCCGTTTCAAGAAGTGTAAAACATGAAAAAGATAGATATGCCTCTTAGCTTTGCACGGCTACAAATTTCAGCCTTATTGCTTCAGTGAAACTCGAGATATAGTTGATATGGAAAAAGGTGTCGGAACTGGAACTGAACTGGATTTGCCCTTAATTCTAGTAATCTGAAATCACTCAAAGAAACTTGTGAAAAAGACCAAAATACATAAAAATATAAAAGATCATAAACACAATTAGACTAAACAATAATAACTCATATTTGACACAAAACAATAATAAAACATAACTAAAAACTATATAATTATACGAGTTATCACACCCCCACACTTAGATTGTTGCTAGTCCCTAGCAACGACTCAATAAAAATAAAATAAGAAAATCTAATCTAATCCATTTTCGTAGGAAATCACGGTGGCACTTAGCATGTGACACAAGCCTTTAAACCCCTAGGTGTCCCTAGTGGACGAGTTTAGTCTCGTGAGGGTTTACTAGAACGATACCCACAAACATTGAAAAATTAAAATATAAATAAACTACATATAAATAAACTACATATACTAAAAATATTTACTCCTAATCCTTTCAATACAAATTAGAGACAATATTTGAACAAGTCTTATAAACTAATCAATAGCTTAAAAAATTTCACAAAAAATCATGCTTGAATGTAAATTGTTTGAGTTAAGCCAATATTAGCATAACATATCTCAATCAAAATAGTGCATGTTCAAATTTAATCTCAACTTCTCACATGGGATACTCTCTTGATTTTCACTCTTTAAAGTAGTGGTAAAGTGTTTACACTCAATCAATCTCATGATAACACTTCTACCATATGCTTGCTTGTCCACCTATTCTCCACTAAAAGATCATGCAACTTCATAAATCAAGAGGTCTTTAATCAAGGTTGTAATGGGGCCAAGGGGTTTGTAATGTGGTTGAAGAACAAAAGGATAAAGATATCACAAAGGTTCCAAAGAGTTCATAAAGTTTAGAGACATAAAAAGATTATACAAAGAAACTTCTCAAAACTCTTTACAAGTACATAGTCACCTAGGCCGGATATTCATGTTGGGCCTTTTCTTCATTCTAAACAACTTTGTAACATCTTTTTCTTTTTCCACAAATTCAAGAGATGATTCATTTTTTTTATATAGGAATGTATTTGCCAGTATTCCATTTCATTTTCTCTTGACTTTTCTTTTCTTTTCCCCCCACACTTATTTCTTGTTTCTAACCAAAAAATATCCCTTGTCTTTGCAACTTGTCTCAAATCATGCTAATTCATCTTTGGAACAAAGGTAAAGATATAAGTATATTTAGGTTAGGGACAAGTTATGGTTACCAAAGAGATAGCTTATTCAATGTAGGCTCAAATTGGTTCACTAAGGGTGTGTTCTCTTGGAACATCAATAAGGGATGGTTGTTTGGCCCTGGCTAAAAATCCTAATGCCTCTATCATATTCATGTTGTCACATGCATCAATATAGTCTCAAACGGTTTAAAGCAAGTTCTAGAGAATCATGTAATCATAAGAGCACTCAAGAAAGAAATTAGATTGATTTGTATAATGCATCAATCATTTTAGGCTCAAAAACTCACAAGAATGATTATACAAGTCAGATTAAGTCTAAACATACTTCTTTCTCAATCAACATATCATATTAACATTGGCTCATAAAAAGGTTGACATCAAGCTCAATTCTCATGAAAATCTTCTCACTAATAAATATGTTTTAGACTTATGCAATTCATATCTCATCATTGTATTAAAAAGGAACTAAAACACACTAAAAAATAATAATAATAATAAAGACTGATAAAAAAAAAATAGTAGACAAAAATAAAAGAAATCCTAAATCATTCCCCCCACACTTAATTCTTACATTGTCCTCAATGTAAGTCTATTAACCCAAATGAAAGAATCATGTGTAAGAGAAAAGAACTAATAACATAAGAATAGGAATAACTAGACTCAAAACAAAACAAACTCATGCAACCTAAATAATCCTAAAATACTAAACAAAAATTAACAAGTAAACGTAAAAAGATTAAAATCAAACTGACAAGGTATGTCTCAAGTCTCCCTTACTCAGACCTTGTTCAGAATGAATACTTCTAAATTGCTTAAAACACAACAAACTTTTTTTTTTTTTTGAAAAGAAGAAATCAAACTGACAAGGTATGTCTCAAGTCTCCCTTACTCAGACCTTGTTCAGAATGAATACTTCTAAATGGCTTAAAACACATCAAATTTTTTTTTTTTTTTAAATTAGCAAAATATGTCCCTTACCCCATACTAAAATATGACATTGTCCCCAATGTCAAATTTTAAAGGTAGAATTTAGGAGATATTACCTGCAGAGGTTGCTAACCACTTATTATAACTGAGACACAACAAGCAAAATGTTAGATAATGTCACAAAGACAAAGTGCAATCCACTCCTTGCTCGTCCATATCTCTTTTTCTTTTTCCGAGCGTTTGCGAAACAACCGTAGCAGATAAACACTCATAAGCTTGGAGCTTTTTGAGTAAATCTTCAATGGTTGTAGCAGAAATTATGGTTCTCCTTGCCTCTGAAAACATGAATCCATTATCCACAGCATTATCTAAATATGAAAGCAAATTACTAAAATAACCATTAATATTAAGCAAACCAATGGGTTTCTTATTTGTGACCAAAGATGACCAAGAAGCCACGCAAGCTATTTCTTCCAATGTACCCAGACCTCCTGGTAAAGCAATGAATGCATCGGCAGAATGGTACATGATTGTTATCCGTTCAGGGATACTCCAGACTTGTATTTCCTTACCCACGGTAGGTCCACAAAAACTTGTGAATAGTTTTGGCACGATTCCTAGAACTGGACTTCCTCCGGCGTGTGCTGCTATAGCGACTGCTCCTATTAAACCCGTACTACCGCCTCCATAAATCAACTGGATATTTTTTTGGGCAAGTATTACTCCAACTCTTATGGCTTCATCAGCGAATATGTTATTTTTCCCTGGATAAGCACCTCCAAAGACACAAATTTTTTTAATGCGTTGGGACGAAGTACTTTCCATTTTTTTTCTTTTTCGAGTGCCTGAAAGAGAATGAGTACATGGTGTAATATATAGAGGACTGAGTAGTGAATCAGACAAGAGTAATAATGTCGCCGAAAGTGTATCTGACCTGTCAGAAGAAAATATTAACCTAACAAAAGATTTTTGCGTGATTTCAGGAAGAAAATCAAAAAGAGAAGAAAAAATCAACCGTAAAAGACAAATAAAAAAAACGAGAATAATTACACAAATCGAACAACACGTAAATTAAACCAAAATAAAGTTATTGCAAATCAAACCAAAAGCTGAGAAGTCATTTATTGTAGTTGTGATTGTGGCTCACATCTTCCTCTGGTTTTACGTCCAGAAACGGCTTAAACGCCTTCTATGAGTCGAGGATATGCTTCCCATCCAGTTTTCTTACAAGCTGGCAAACAGGGTCTTTTAACATCAGATTCCCAAGATGTTGCCATTCCCTTTGGAATTGCGGCCATAAATCAAGAATTTCTCTTTGTACGTCTCCACTAGGATGCGTCTCAAGAGAAAGTTGGATATTACCCAAATTCTCCTTACTCAGTCCATCCTTAATGAATTCAATTTTATCATCTCGATTAGAGGACGGAATCCCAATAGAACGACATTTACCGTTACACGTCCATCGTGCACATTTGTGGCAATTTGAACTCATGCGCTTTGCTCGTCGCTTCTTTGCAAAAGTGCTTCTACCTGTACCTGGTAAATGCAAAATAGGAAGATATTCATCTTCACGTACCTTGGCTTCAATTATCCAACGTATGTCTCCAGGAATCCCTTTGTGCATAAGCATTCTTAATCTTTCAAATCGAACTTGGTAAAGCTTCAGTAAAATATTTCGAGGAAAAGGAGGAAATCGTTTCTGCAATCTTGTGAGAATATCATCCATCCTGAAAAAAAATGAAAAAAAAATGAAAGAGAAATTTATATACAATATCAGTTTTGTGGGTAGCTGATGGAACCGATTTAAATAATCACGGAGTACCGTTATCCGCCATTTAACAGGGGTTAAAAAAAATTATATTTACATCTAGTGTTTTTCAAAACAAGGATCAGAAAGAAAAACAACATAAAAAGACTCAAAAACAAAACACTCTAAATAAAATCCTAAATTCTCCCCCCCACACATAATTCTTACATTGTCATTAATGTAATGCTATTATCCCCCAATGCAAGAATTATATGTAAGAGAAAAGAACTATTAATAAAAGAAACTTATGCAGCCTAAATGAACTTAAAAGCAGTAAACACAATTAACAAAGAAACATAAGAAATAAAATAAAAACAATAAAAATAATAAAAGAAAAAGGAAAAGAAAGAGAAAGCAAATCTGAATATGGAAGGTTGGCAATTTCATCTTTAATTGGGCTGCCTTCCCAATTAACACTTGAGTTAGTGTTTTGAATCTAACCAACACCCCTTCTTGGCTTTTTAGGCTTGTCAGGCTCATACATGAAATTTCCCAAATTTATGCGTTTGAGAGGAAGCTTTCTTTGCACAACAGTGGATGCATTCTCCATTACAAGTATTATTCCATCATCCTTTGTGGTGCATATCTCATCGAGGAATGGTGCATCTTTTGGTACTTGTTGAATGACATCCACAAACAAACTGTTTAAGGTTTCCAGCGTGTCTTGTTCATGTTCATCCTCCTTGAACTTTGCGAATCTACTAGGAAAAGGTGGAGAAGAAACATTAGTAAAAATTGGAATCTCAAACGTTACCTCAGGTGCTGAAATACTCTTATTTGGATCATTGGCTTCATTATCCTCAAGAATAGAATTCATCTCTAATTTTGTCTCATCCTCATCTTGTTCCTCATTCCTCAAGGTCACAATAGTAGCATTCTCCTTTGGGTTAATCATAGTTTGGGCAGAGAGTTCTTCAGATCTTTGTGCTACCCATCCCACCATACTACTAGCCAATTGGCTCATTTGCTTTTCCAAACTCTGGATGCTTTCCCTTGTTTCCTGTTGGAATTGCAAAGTATCAGTAACAAGAGAATAGACAATATCTTCTAAAGAAGTACCTGAGTTTTGAGTCATATGTGGTGGTTGAAAAAGATCTGGTTCTTGGGACCATGATTGATTGAAGCTAGATTGATGAGTGTAATTGGCATAAGGATCTACTTCTTGGTAATTTTTCGAGTAGCCATAATTAGTATGATCCCACCATCCCTCATGGTAAGTGTTTGAGTAATGATCATACTGTTGGTCTTGAAACACTTGATGGCCTTGACATCCTCCCATGGCAAATTGTTGAACTGGGAAGGTGAGATTGGCTTGTTGATTCTCCATGTTCATGTATGCCATCAACTCTTCAAGTGTTAGATTGCTCAATTCCATCATTTTTTTTTTATTTTTTTTTTTATTTTTTTTTTCAAAATTTGATAAGAAAAACTCGTATGTACAAGAAAATAAAACTCATTAGAACTGAAAATAAGAATAAACCAAGTAACAAATAAACTAAAGAAAACAATCCCCGGCAACGGCGCCAAAAATTTGATGCACCCAAAAGAGTGTATCTTATTTAACCTTGCACTAAAAAGATAAATTGTAAGTATAGTAGTTAGCAAGGGTCGAGTCCTCAGGGATTGGGTTTTAGTTTATAAGTTATTAGTTTAAAACTTAAATTCAAGAAAAACAATAAAAGAAAAGGGGTTTTTGAAGCCAGATTTAAACTAAGTAAATAATAAGAATAAGATGCAAGGCGGTATAACCAGCCAATAAAAATATATATACTAAATTAGGCGGTATAACCAGCCAATAAAAATATATATACTAAATTAGGCGGTATAACCAGCCAATAAAAATAAAACAAAGTTAATATACAAATTAGGCGGTATAACCAGCCAATAAAAATAAATATACAAAATAAGCAAACTAAAAGTAAGAAAACAAGTAAGTAAGAAGAATTAAATATGAAAAATATGGTTAAGGTTTCATTCTCCACCACTAGACATCATTAAGAATCAATTTCAGATCTATCAATATCAACCAACTATCAAAGTTAACAACCGTAGATAACAACAAGCTCTGTTACCCCAATCTTTCCTTAGTTTGTCGTTAAATAGAACAAGCTCTCTATTTAATCTCTAACCATTAAACAACCTAGAATAAGCTCTCTAAATTCAATTTAATGGCAGCTTTATGATGAGAAAGATAGGTTGATCTAAGCAACAAACACATAAGCTCGGATTGTTCAACTTAGGTTATGTTCCACTTTGCAATTATTGAAAACTTGACCATAATCATTAATCACAAATTGCCACTTATGAATAGGAAATCAAGACAATTACACGGATCAAGACTCCTAAACTAGCAATAGATAATTATCAAGATCTATCTAGTTGTACACCTAAATAAATCAAGACAACATCATGAACAATTCTTGTAGAAGAACATAAGCAACTTTGATAGAAAATTAATGATAGATAGAATCTGAAAATCAATCACAAAACATGTCTAGGGCTTTGAAATCACCCTTAACCAAATAGAAGTTTAGCCTAGCATAGGCATTGTAAACATAAACATAAAATTAAAGAAAATCTAAGAAGAAAATAAAAGAAAGAAAGAAGAAGAGGAAGAATATTAATTATCCAACCTCTTGCTCTCTCTAAAGAAAAAGAAAACTAGAGAAAAGAAAGAAGAAGAAAACTTAGAGAATTTTATTAAAATGGCTAATATCCTACCTATGTACAATATGCTCCCTTACAATCATCCAAGGCCCTCTATTTATACACATTTTGGAGGGCTAAATGACAAGAGACAAGCTTTACAAATTTCAAAGGTAGGTATAATAGGTGGGTGCATTTTCTAACAATTTTCGTCATACATGACGATTTTGATCAGCCAACTTGATGGTCGATTTTGTCAATTTTGCAGGCCTTATCTGATCACATGGTCTTCTAGAAAAATGTTACCCTATCAGTTACTGATCCATAGCCGTTGGAATCAGCTCATTTTCTGATGTGGATAAGAAGATATGGGCAAAATACGAAAACAGGTCAGCACAGACGTCATTGCACATCAGCCAACTTCATGGTCGATTTCGCTAGGGAACACGACTCCGTTTCAAGAAGTGTAAAACATGAAAAAGATAGATATGCCTCTTAGATTTGCACGGCTACAAATTTCAGCCTTATTGCTTCAGTGAAACTCGAGATATAGCTGATATGGAAAAAGGTGTCGGAACTGGAACTGAACTGGATTTGCCCTTAATTCTAGTAATCTGAAATCACTCAAAGAAACTTGTGAAAAAGACCAAAATACATAAAAATATAAAAGATCATAAACACAATTAGACTAAACAATAATAACTCATATTTGACACAAAACAATAATAAAACATAACTAAAAACTATATAATTATACGAGTTATCATATATCATCCCTTGAACAAAAATTTGATAAACTGACTTCCCTTGTTCAACAATTGGCTGTAGGTAAAATACAACAAATAAAGGCTTGTGGCATATGTTCAAACATAGGGCACCAAACTGATATGTGTCCAACACTTCAAGAGGATACCAATGAACATGTGAATGCCATGGGTGGATTTCAGAACCAATCAAGGAAATATGATCCCTACTCAAACACTTACAATCCAGGATGGAGGGATCATCCAAACTTCAATTATGGAGGAAACCAATCACAAACTATTCCTCCACCATTTGACAACAGGCCACCGGGTTTTCAGCAAAGAGTGCAACAACCATACCAAACCCGACAACAACTGCCACCCACCCAAAATTCAGGTACTTCTCTTGAAGATCTTGTTAAAGCTCTTTCTACTAATACAATTCAATTTCGACAGGAAACAAAGACAAGTATTCGAAATTTGGAGACTCAAATAGGGCAATTGGCTACAACCATGACTCAAATGCAAGCAAGGGATTCTGGGAAATTACCTTCCCAAACCATAGTGAATCCAAGAGAGAATGCCAATGCTATAACTTTAAGAAGTGGGAAACAGCTAGAGACACCACAAAATGATAGTGCTCAAGGGGAGAACAATACCATGGCATCCTCTTCACATCCCAACGAGCCACTAAAAAAGGTAATTCCTAAACCATCCTTTCCTTCTTATATAACTCCTCCACCTTTTCCTAGCAGGTTAGCAAAGTCCAAGAAGGAGGAGCAAGAGAAAGAAATTTTGGAAACCTTCCGGAAAGTAGAGGTGAACATTCCTTTACTAGATGCTATCAAGCAAGTGCCAAGATATGCCAAGTTCCTAAAAGAGTTGTGCACATCTAAACGGAAGTTGAAATGGAATGAAAAGGTAAGTGTAGGGGAGAATGTGTCAGCTGTTCTTCAAAAGAAACTCCCACCTAAATGCAAGGATCTAGGTATGTTTACCATTCCTTGTAAGATAGGCAACACCAGGTTTGAGCGTGCTATGCTAGATCTAGGGGCATCTATTAATGTCATGCCATATTCAATTTATGCTTCATTGAATCTAGGACCATTAGAGGAAACCGGTGTTATAATACAACTTGCTGACCGTTCTAACACTTATCCAAGAGGAGTTATAGAAGACCTTCTTGTACAGGTTAATGAATTGGTTTTTCCCGCTGACTTTTATGTTATTGAGATGGAAGATGAGATGTCTTCTAATCCCACACCTATTCTATTAGGGAGACCATTCTTGAAAACAGCAAGAACTAAAATAGATGTACATGGGGGCACTTTAACTATGGAATTTGATGGTGAAATAATTCGCTTTAACATTTTTGAGGCCATGAGATATCCTAGTGATGTGCATTCTGTTTTTAATATTGATATAATTGACTCACTAGTGCAGCAAGCTTATGAGCTAGATGGTGAAGATAGTGTGGAAATAGTCCTTAGCAACCATCTCGGAATGGGGAATGCTAAACTAGCCTTGAGTGACCATGTGGAAGGGGCACTAGAATCTTTACACTCGCTGCCACCTAAAGATGCAAGGTTTGATGTTTCATTTATTGATTTGCCTTTATCTAATGAGAAACTTCTACCTTCCATTTTGCAGGCACCAACTTTAGAGTTGAAACCACTACCGAACCACTTGAAATATGTGTTCTTAGGTAAAAAGGACACACTACCGATCATCATTGCCAAAGAGCTCACACCTTTGCAAGAAGAGCGACTTATCCGGGTGCTTAGAGAGCATAAAACAGCAATTGGTTGGACAATTGCCGATATCAAGGGAATAAGCCCATCTATGTGCATGCACTGGATTTTGTTAGAGGAGGCGTCCAAACCAACAAGAGAAGCACAAAGAAGATTGAAACCTCCTATGATGGAGGTTGTGAAAAAGGAGATACTGAAGCTCCTAGATGTTGGAGTGATCTATCCTATCTCGGATAGCAAATGGGTGAGCCCGTCCAAGTGGTTCCAAAGAAATCAGGTGTAACGGTGGTAACAAATAATGAGAATGAACTTGTTCCTACTAGGATTCAAACAGGATGGCGAGTTTGTATTGATTATCGTAAACTTAATTCCACAACTCGCAAAGACCATTTTCCTTTACCTTTTATTGATCAAATGCTTGAAAGGTTAGCTGGCCATTCTCATTATTGTTTTCTTGATGGTTTTTCAGGTTATAATCAGATAGCCATTGCTCCGGAGGACCAAGAGAAAACAACATTCACATGTCCATTTGGTACTTTTGCATACCGGCGTATGCCATTTGGTCTTTGTAATACACCAGCTACATTCCAAAGGTGTATGGTTAGCATATTTTCAGATTATGTAGAGAACATCATAGAAGTGTTTATGGATGATTTTAGTGTCTATGGTGATTCTTTTGATAGATGTCTAGAGAACCTTACACTTGTACTTGAAAGATGCATGGAAACTAACCTTGTTTTGAATTGGGAAAAATGTCACTTTATGGTAGAACAAGGAATAGTTTTGGGCCATGTTATTTCTTCTAGAGGGATAGAGGTTGACAAGTCTAAAATAGGACTATGGAAGCACTTTTGAGGAAGTATAACATCACACACAAGGTCCCCACCTCATATCATCCTCAAACTAGTGGGCAAGCTGAAGTGTCAAACCGAGAAGTTAAGTCCATCCTTGAAAAGACAGTTAATCCAAATAGGAAGGATTGGAGTTCACGACTTGATGATGCACTTTGGGCTTATAGGACAGCATATAAGACACCCATTGGTATGTCTCCTTATCGACTTGTTTATGGTAAGCCTTGTCATCTTCCGGTTGAATTGGAACATAAATCATATTGGGCTATCAAACAATGCAACATGGAGATGGATGAGACAGGAAAGAAAAGAAAACTTGACCTACAAGAATTAGAGGAGATAAGGAATGATGCCTATCAGAATTCCAGGATTTACAAGGAAAAGACTAAGGCATTCCATGACAAGATGATATCAAGAAAGGAATTTGTTGTTGGACAAAAAGTTCTTCTCTTCCATTCACGCCTTAAGTTATTTCCAGGTAAGTTACGTTCTCGTTGGGTTGGACCCTTTGTTATTACTAATGTATTTACTCATGGTGCAGTTGAAATCCAAAGCCCAAAAACAGATAAGGCATTCAAAGTGAATGGTCATAGATTGAAGCCTTACTATGAGAACTTTTCAATACAAGATGTAGAGGAGTTTCCACTTTTTGAGCCAAATTATGTTGAATAATAATGGCATGGGTCTAAGTCAGGCTGAGGACAATAAACCAAGCGCTTCTTGGGAGGCAACCCAAAAGGATGGAGAGCATCTATTATATCAGATTTGCATATTCCTTACTCTCCATCATTCTATCTTTTATTGTTTTTCTTTTCTTTTGTTTAATAGTTCTTTTCTCTTACATATAATTCTTGCATTGGGGGATAATAGCATTACATTGAGGACAATGTAAAAATTATGTGTGGGGGGGAGAATTTAGGATTTTATTTAGAGTTTTTTGTTTTTGAGTCTTTTTAGGTTGTTTTTCTTTCTGATCCTTGTTTTGAAAATAACTAATGTAAATATAATATTTATTTATTTTTTTAACCCCGGTTAAATGGCGGATAACGATACTCCGTGATTATTTAAGTCGGTTCCATCAGCTACCCACAAAACTGATATTGTATATAAATTTCTCTTTCAATTTCTCTTTCATTTTGTTTTTCAGGATGGATGATATTCTCACACGATTGCATAAACGATTTCCTCCTTTTCCTCGAAATATTTTACTGAAGCTTTACCAAGTTCGATTTGAAAGATTAAGAATGCTTATGCACAAAGGGATTCCTGGAGACATACGTTGGATAATTGAAGCCAAGGTACGTGAAGATGAATATCTTCCTGTTTTACATTTACCAGGTACAGGTAGAAGCACTTTTGCAAAGAAGCGACGAGCAAAGCGCATGAGTTCAAATTGCCACAAATGTGCACGATGGACGTGTAACGGTAAATGTCGTTCTATTGGGATTCTGTCCTCTAATCGAGATGATAAAATTGAATTCATTAAGGATGGACTGAGTAAGGAGAATTTGGGTAATATCCAACTTTCTCTTGAGACGCATCCTAGTGGAGACGTACAAAGAGAAATTCTTGATTTATGGCCGCAATTCCAAAGGGAATGGCAACATCTTGGGAATCTGATGTTAAAAGACCCTGTTTGCCAGCTTGTAAGAAAACTGGATGGGAAGCATATCCTCGACTCATAGAAGGCGTTTAAGCCGTTTCTGGACGTAAAACCAGAGGAAGATGCCAAATACACTTTCGGCGACATTATTACTCTTGACTTTTACGGTTGATTTTTCTTCTCTTTTTGATTTTCTTCCTGAAATCACGCAAAAATCTTTTGTTAGGTTAACATTTTCTTCTGACAGGTCAGATACACTTTCGGCGACATTATTACTCTTGTCTGATTCACTACTCAGTCCTCTATATATTACACCATGTACTCGTTCTCTTTCAGGCACTCGAAAAAGAAAAAAAAATGGAAAGTACTTCGTCCCAGCGCATTAAAAAAATTTGTGTCTTTGGAGGTGCTTATCCAAGGAAAAATAACATATTCGCTGATGAAGCCATAAGAGTTGGAGTAATACTTGCACAACAAAAGATCCAGTTGATTTATGGAGGCGGTAGTACGGGTTTAATGGGAGCAGTCGCTACAGCAGCACACGCCGGAGGAAGTCCAGTTCTAGGAATCGTACCAAAACTATTCACAAATTTTTGTGGACCTACCTTGGGTAAGGAAATACAAGTCTGGAGTATCCCTGAACGGATGACAATCATGTACCATTCTGCCGATGCATTCATTGCTTTACCAGGAGGTCTGGGTACATTGGAAGAAATAGCTTGCGTGGCTTCTTGGTCATCTTTGGTCACAAATAAGAAACCCATTGGTTTGCTTAATATTAATGGTTATTTTAGTAATTTGCTTTCATATTTAGATAATGCTGTGGATAATGGATTCATGTTTTCAGAGGCAAGGAGAACCATAATTTCTGCTACAACCATTGAAGATTTACTCAAAAAGCTCCAAGCTTATGAGTATTTATCTGCTACGGTTGTTTCGCAAACGCTCGGAAAAAGGAAAAGAGATATGGACGAGCAAAGAGTGGATTGCACTTTGTCTTTGTGACATTATCTAACATTTTGTTTGTTGTGTCTCAGTTATAATAAGTGGTTAGTAACCTCTGCAGGTAATATCTCCTAAATTCTACCTTTAAAATTTGACATTGGGAACAATGTCATATTTTAGTAGGGGGTAAGGGACATATTTTGCTAATTTAAAAAAAAAAAAAGAAAAAAGTTTGTTGTGTTTTAAGCAATTTAGAAGTATTCATTCTGAACAAGGTATGTGATGCACCCAAAAGAGTGTATCTTATTTAACCTTGCACTAAAAAGATCAATTGTAAGTATAGTAGTTAGCAAGGGTCGAGTCCTCAGGGATTGGGTTTTAGTTTATAAGTTGATAGTTTAAAACTTAAATTCAAGAACAATAAAAGAAAAGGGGTTTTTGAAGCCAGATTTAAACTAAAGTAAATAATAAGAATAAGATGCAAGGCGGTATTACCAGCCAATAAAAATATATATACTAAATTAGGCGGTATAACCAGCCAATAAAAATATATATACTAAATTAGGCGGTATAACCAGCCAATAAAAATAAAACAAAGTTAATATACAAATTAGGCGGTATAACCAGCCAATAAAAATAAATATTAAAAATAAGCAAACTAAAAGTAAGAAAACAAATAAGTAAGAAGAATCAAATATGAAAAATATGGTTAAGGTTTCATTCTCCACCACTAGACATCATTAAGAATCAATTTCAGATCTATCAATATCAACCAACTATCAAAGTTAACAACCGTAGATAACAACAAGCTCTGTTACCCCAATCTTTCCTTAGTTTGTCGTTAAATAGAACAAGCTCTCTATTTAATCTCTAACCATTAAACAACCTAGAATAAGCTCTCTAAATTCAATTTAATGGCAGCTTTATGATGAGAAAGATAGGTTGATCTAAGCAACAAACACATAAGCTCGGATTGTTCAACTTAGGTTATGTTCCACTTTGCAATTATTGAAAACTTGACCATAATCATTAATCACAAATTGCCACTTATGAATAGGAAATCAAGACAATTACACGGATCAAGACTCCTAAACTAGCAATAGATAATTATCAAGATCTATCTAGTTGTACACCTAAATAAATCAAGACAACATCATGAACAATTCTTGTAGAAGAACATAAGCAACTTTGATAGAAAATTAATGATAGATAGAATCTGAAAATCAATCACAAAACATGTCTAGGGCTTTGAAATCACCCTTAACCAAATAGAAGTTTAGCCTAGCATAGGCATTGTAAACATAAACATAAAATTAAAGAAAATCTAAGAAGAAAATAAAAGAAAGAAAGAAGAAGAGGAAGAATATTAATTATCCAACCTCTTGCTCTCTCTAAAGAAAAAGAAAACTAGAGAAAAGAAAGAAAACTAGAGAAAAGAAAGAAGAAGAAAACTTAGAGAATTTTATTAAAATGGCTAATATCCTACCTATGTACAATATGATCCCTTACAATCATCCAAGGCCCTCTATTTATACACATTTTGGAGGGCTAAATGACAAGAGACAAGCTTTACAAATTTCAAAGGTAGGTATATGACGATTTTGATCAGCCAACTTGATGGTCGATTTCGTCAATATTGGAGGCCTGATCTGATCACATGGTCTTCTAGAAAAAGGTTCCCCTATCAGTTACGGAACCATAGCCGTTGGAATCAGCTCATTTGCTGATGTGGTTAAGTAGATATGGGCAAAATACGAAAACATGTCAGCACAGACGTCATTGCACATCAGCCACCTTGATGGTCGATTTCGCTAGGGAAAACGACTCCGTTTTAAGAAGTGTAAAACATGAAAAAGATAGATATGCCTCTTAGCTTTGCATGGCTACAAATTTCAGCCTTATTGCTTCAGTGAAACTCGAGATATAGCTGATATGGCAAAAGGTGTCGGAACTGAAACTGAACTGGATTTGCCCTTAATTCTAGTAATCTGAAATCACTCAAAGAAACTTGTGAAAAACACCAAAATACATAAAAATATAAAAGATCATAAACACAATTAGACTAAACAATAATAACTCGTATTTGACACAAAACATTAATAAAACATAACTAAAAACTATATAATTATACGAGTTATCACACCCCCACACTTAGATTGTTGCTAGTCCCTAGCAACGACTCAATAAAAATAAAATAAGAAAATCTAATCTAATCCATTTTCGTAGGAAATCACGGTGGCACTTAGCATGTGACACAAGCCTTTAAACCCCTAGGTGTCCCTAGTGGACGAGTTTAGTCTCGTGAGGGTTTACTAGAACGATACCCACAAACATTGAAAAACTAAAATATAAATAAACTGCATATACTAAAAATATTTACTCCTAATCCTTTCAATACAAATTAGATACAATATTTGAACAAGTCTTATAAACTAATCAATAGCTTAAAGAATTTCACAAAAAATTATGCTTGAATGTAAATTGTTTGAGTTAAGCCAATATTAGCATAACATATCTCAATCAAAATATTGCATGTTCAAATTTAATCTCAACTTCTCACATGGGATACCCTCATGATTTTCACTCTTTAAAGTAGTGGTGAAGTGTTTACACTCAATCAATCTCATGAAAACAGTTCTACCATATTCTTGCTTGTCCACCTATTCTCCACTATTTAGATCATACAACTTCATGAATCAAGAGGTCTTTAATCAAGGTTGTAATGGGGCCAAGGGGTTTGTAATGTGGTTGAAGAACAAAAGGATAAAGATATCACAAAGGTTCCAAAGAGTTCATAAAGTTTAGAGACATAAAAAGATCATACAAAGAAACTTCTCAAAACTCTTTACAAGTACATAGTCACCTAGGCCGGATATTTATGTTGGGCCTTTTCTTCATTCTAAACGACTTTGTAACATCTTTTTCTTTTTCCACAAATTCAAGAGATGATTCATATATATATATATTTTTTTTACATAGGAATGTATTTGCCAGTATTTCATTTCTTTTTCTCTTGACTTTTCTTTTCTTTCCCCCCCACACTTATTTCTTGTTTCTAACCCAAATTTTTAACTAAAAATATCCCTTGTCTTTGCAACTTGTCTCAAAACATGCTAATTCATCTTTGGAACAAAGGTAAAGATATAAGTATATTTAGGTTAGGGACAAGTTATGGTTACCAAAGAGATAGCTTATTCAATGTAGGCTCAAATTGGTTCACTAAGGGTGTGTTCTCTTGGAACATCAATAAGGGATGGCTGTTTGGCTCTGGCTAAAAATCCTAATGCCTCTATCATATTCATGTTGTCACATGTATCAATATAGTCTCAAACGGTTTAAAGCAAGTTCTAGAGAATCATGTAATCATAAGAGCACTCAAGAAAGAAATTAGATTGATTTGTATAATGCATCAATCATTATAGGCTCAAAAACTCACAAGGATGATTATACAAGTCAGATTAAGTCTAAACATGCTTCTTTCTCAATCAACATATCATATTAACATTGGCTCATAAAAAGGTTGACATCAAGCTCAATTCTCATGAAAATCTCTCACTAATAAATCTGTTTTAGACTTATGCAATTCATATCTCATCATTGTATTAAAAAGGAACTAAAACTCACTAAAAATAATAAAAAAATAATAATAATAAAGACTCATAAAAAAAAATAGTAGACAAAAATAAAAGAAATCCTAAATCATTCCCCCCACACTTAATTCTTACATTGTCCTCAATGTAAGTCTATTAACCCAAATGAAAGAATCATGTGTAAGAGAAAAGAACTAATAACATAAGAATAGGAACAACTAAGACTCAAAACAAAACAAAACAAACTCATGCAACCTAAATAATCCTAAAATACTAAACAAAAATTAACAAGTAAACATAAAAAATAAAAATAAAAACAATAAAAATAAAAATAATAAAAGAAAAAGAAAAAGGAAAAGAAAGAGAAAGCAAATCTGAATATGGAAGGTTGGCAATTTCTTCTTTAATTGGGTTGCCTTCCCAATTAACACTTGAGTTAATGTTTTGAACCTAACCAACACCCCTTCTTGGCTTTTTAGGCTTGTCAGGCTCATACATGAAATTTTCCAAATTAATGCGTTTGAGAGGAAGCTTTCTTTGCACAACAGTGGATGCATTCTCCATTACAAGTATTATTCCATCATCCTTTGTGGTGCATATCTCATCGAGGAATGGAGCATATTTTGATACTTGTTGAATGGCATCCACAAACAAGTTGTTTAAGGTTTCTGGCATGTGTTGTTCATGTTCTTCCTCCATGAACTTTGCAAATCTACTAGGAAAAGGTGGAGAAGAAACATTAGTAAAAAGTGGAACCTTAAACGTTACCTCAGGTGCCGAAATACTCTTATTTGGATTTGTGGCTTCATTATCCTCAAGAATAGAATCCATCTCTAATTTTGTCTCATCCTCATCTTGTTCCTCATTCCTCAAGGTCACAATCGTAGCATTCTCCTTTGGGTTAATCATCGTTTGGGCAGGGAGTTCTTCAGATCTTTGTGCTACCCATCCCACCATACTACTAGTCAATTGGATCATTTGCTTTTCCAAACTCTGGATGCTTGCCCTTGTTTCCTGTTGAAATTGCAATGTATCAGTAACAAGAGAATAGACAAGATCTTCTAAAGAAGTACCTGAGTTTTGAGTCATATGTGGTGGTTGAAAAAGATCTGGTTCTTGGGACCATGATTGATTGAAGCTAGATGGATGAGTGTAATTGGCATAAGGATCTACTTCTTGGTAATTTTCCGAATAGCCATAATTAGTATGATCCCACCATCCCTCATGGTAAGTGTTTGAGTAATGATCATACTGTTGGTCTTGGAACACTTGATGGCCTTGACATCCTCCCATGGCCAATTGTTGAACTGGGGAGGTGAGATTGGCTTGTTGATTCTCCATGTTCATGTATGCCACCAACTCTTCAAGTGTTAGATTGCTCAATTCCATTGTTTTTTTTTTTTTTTTTTTTTTTTTTTTGAAAAGAAAAACTTGTATGTACAAGAAAATAAAACTAATTAGAACTGAAAATAAGAATAAACCAAGTAACAAATAAACTAAAGAAAACAATCCCCGGCAACGGCGCCAAAAATTTGATGCACCCAAAAGAGTGTATCTTATTTAACCTTGCACTAAAAAGATCAATTGTAAGTATAGTAGTTAGCAAGGGTCGAGTCCTCAGGGATTGGGTTTTAGTTTATAAGTTGATAGTTTAAAACTTAAATTCAAGAACAATAAAAGAAAAGGGGTTTTTGAAGCCAGATTTAAACTAAAGTAAATAATAAGAATAAGATGCAAGGCGGTATTACCAGCCAATAAAAATATATATACTAAATTAGGCGGTATAACCAGCCAATAAAAATATATATACTAAATTAGGCGGTATAACCAGCCAATAAAAATAAAACAAAGTTAATATACAAATTAGGCGGTATAACCAGCCAATAAAAATAAATATTAAAAATAAGCAAACTAAAAGTAAGAAAACAAATAAGTAAGAAGAATCAAATATGAAAAATATGGTTAAGGTTTCATTCTCCACCACTAGACATCATTAAGAATCAATTTCAGATCTATCAATATCAACCAACTATCAAAGTTAACAACCGTAGATAACAACAAGCTCTGTTACCCCAATCTTTCCTTAGTTTGTCGTTAAATAGAACAAGCTCTCTATTTAATCTCTAACCATTAAACAACCTAGAATAAGCTCTCTAAATTCAATTTAATGGCAGCTTTATGATGAGAAAGATAGGTTGATCTAAGCAACAAACACATAAGCTCGGATTGTTCAACTTAGGTTATGTTCCACTTTGCAATTATTGAAAACTTGACCATAATCATTAATCACAAATTGCCACTTATGAATAGGAAATCAAGACAATTACACGGATCAAGACTCCTAAACTAGCAATAGATAATTATCAAGATCTATCTAGTTGTACACCTAAATAAATCAAGACAACATCATGAACAATTCTTGTAGAAGAACATAAGCAACTTTGATAGAAAATTAATGATAGATAGAATCTGAAAATCAATCACAAAACATGTCTAGGGCTTTGAAATCACCCTTAACCAAATAGAAGTTTAGCCTAGCATAGGCATTGTAAACATAAACATAAAATTAAAGAAAATCTAAGAAGAAAATAAAAGAAAGAAAGAAGAAGAGGAAGAATATTAATTATCCAACCTCTTGCTCTCTCTAAAGAAAAAGAAAACTAGAGAAAAGAAAGAAAACTAGAGAAAAGAAAGAAGAAGAAAACTTAGAGAATTTTATTAAAATGGCTAATATCCTACCTATGTACAATATGATCCCTTACAATCATCCAAGGCCCTCTATTTATACACATTTTGGAGGGCTAAATGACAAGAGACAAGCTTTACAAATTTCAAAGGTAGGTATATGACGATTTTGATCAGCCAACTTGATGGTCGATTTCGTCAATATTGGAGGCCTGATCTGATCACATGGTCTTCTAGAAAAAGGTTCCCCTATCAGTTACGGAACCATAGCCGTTGGAATCAGCTCATTTGCTGATGTGGTTAAGTAGATATGGGCAAAATACGAAAACATGTCAGCACAGACGTCATTGCACATCAGCCACCTTGATGGTCGATTTCGCTAGGGAAAACGACTCCGTTTTAAGAAGTGTAAAACATGAAAAAGATAGATATGCCTCTTAGCTTTGCATGGCTACAAATTTCAGCCTTATTGCTTCAGTGAAACTCGAGATATAGCTGATATGGCAAAAGGTGTCGGAACTGAAACTGAACTGGATTTGCCCTTAATTCTAGTAATCTGAAATCACTCAAAGAAACTTGTGAAAAACACCAAAATACATAAAAATATAAAAGATCATAAACACAATTAGACTAAACAATAATAACTCGTATTTGACACAAAACATTAATAAAACATAACTAAAAACTATATAATTATACGAGTTATCAGTATGAGTAAGGGAGACTTGAGACATACCTTGTCAGTTTGATTTCTTCTTTTCAAAAAAAAAAAAAAAAGTTTGTTGTGTTTTAAGCAATTTAGAAGTATTCATTATGAACAAGGTCTGAGTAAGGGAGACTTGAGACATAGATAATTATCAAGATCTATCTAGTTGTACACCTAAACAAATCAAGACAACATCATGAACAATTCTTGTAGAAGAACATAAGCAACTTTGATAGAAAATTAATGATAGATAGAATCTGAAAATCAATCACAAAACATGTCTAGGGCTTTGAAATCACCCTTAACCAAATAGAAGTTTAGCCTAGCATAGGCATTATAAACATAAAATTAAATAGAATCTAAGAAGAAAATAACAGAAAGAAAGAAGAAGAAGAATATTAATTATCCAACCTCTAAAAAGAAAAGTAGAGAAAAGAAAGAAGAAGAAAACTTAGAGAATTTTATTACAATGGCTAATATCCTATCTATCTACCATATGATCCTCTACAATCATCCAAGGCCCTCTATTTATACACATTTGGAGGGCTAAATGACAAGAGACAAGCTTTACAAATTTCAAAGGTAGGTATAATAGGTGGGTGAATTTTTCTAACAATTTTCGTCATATTGTATGACAATTTTGATCAGCCAACTTGATGGTCGATTTCGTCATATTGTATGACAATTTTCAAAGGTAGGTATAAGAAGTGTAAAACATAAAAAAGATATATATGCCTCTTAACTTTGCACTGTTAAAATTTCAGCCTTATTGCTTCATTGAAACTCCAAATATAGCTGATATGGCAAAAGGTGTCGAAACTGGAACTGAACTGGATTTGCCCTTAATTCTAGTAATCTGAAATCACTCAAAGAAACTTGTGAAAAACACCAAATTACATAAAAATATAAAAGATCATAAACACAATTAGACTAAACAATAATAACTCGTATTTGACACAAAACAATAATAAAACATAACTAAAAACTATATAATTATACGAGTTATCACACCCCCACACTTAGCTTTTTGCTAGTCCTCGAGCAAAACAAAATAAAAATAAAATAAGAAAATCTAATCTAATCCACTTTCGTAGGAAATCACGGTGGCACTTAGCATGTGACACAAGCTTTTAAACCCCTAGGTGTCCCTAGTGGACGAGTTTAGTCTCGTGAGGGTTTACTAGGACGATACCCACAAACATTGAAGACATAAGAAAAACTAAAAATAATAATTATAACTAATCCTTCCAATATAAATTAGAGATAATCATTGGACAAGTCTTAAAAATTAATCAATAGCTTAAAGAAATTCACAAAAAAATCTTGCTTGAATGTAAATAGTTTGAGTTAAGCCAATATTAACATAACATATTTCAAACAAAATAGTGCATATTCAAACTTAATCTCAACTTCTCACATGGGATACTCTCTTGATTTTCACTCTTTAAAGTAGTGGTAAAGTGTTTACACTCAATCAATCTCATGAAAACACTTCTACCATATGCTTGCTTGTCCACCTATTCTCCACTATTTAGATCATACAACTTCATAAATCAAGAGGTCTTTATTCAAGGTTGTAATGGGGCCAAAGGGTTATAATGTGGTTAAAGAACAAAAGGATAAAGATATCACAAAGGTTCCAAAGAGTTCATAGAGTTTAGAGACATAATAAGATCATACAAATAAAACTTCTCAAAACTCTTATAAAGCACATAATAACATAGGCTAAATATTCATGTTGAGCCTTTGCATCATTCTAACCAACTTTGTAACATCTTTTTCTTTACTTTAACTAGAAGTTCAAGAGAAGTTTTTTTTTTTTTTTTTATATGGGAATGTATTTGACAATGATCCTGATAACTCGTATAATTATATAGTTTTTAGTTATGTTTTATTATTGTTTTGTGTCAAATACGAGTTATTATTGTTTAGTCTAATTGTGTTTATGATCTTTTATATTTTTATGTAATTTGGTGTTTTTCACAAGTTTCTTTGAGTGATTTCAGATTACTAGAATTAAGGGCAAATCGAGTTCAGTTCCAGTTCCGACACCTTTTTCCATATCAGCTATATCTGGAGTTTCACTGAAGCAATAAGGCTGAAATTTGTAGTCGTGCAAAGCTAAGAGGCATATCTATCTTTTTAATGTTTTACACTTCTTGAAACAGAGTCGTTTTCCCTAGCGAAATCGACCATCAAGTTGGCTGATGTGCAATGATGTCTGTGCTGACCTGTTTTCGTATTTTTCCCATATCGGCTTATCCACATCAGTAAATGAGCTGATTCCAATGGCTATGGATCCGTAACTGATACGGGAACCTTTGTCTAGAAGACTATATGATCAGATCAGGCCTCTAATATTGACGAAATCGACCATCAAGTTGGCTGATGTGCAATGACGTCTGTGCTGACCTGTTTTCGTATTTTGCCCATATCTGCTTATCCACATCAGAAAATGAGCTGATTTCAACGGCTATGGATCCGTAACTGATAGGGGAACCTTTTCCTAGAAGACCATGTGATCAGATCAGGCTTCCAACATTGACGAAATCGACCATCAAGTTGGCTGATCAAAATTGTCATACAATATGACGAAAATTGTTAGAAAAATTCACCCACCTATTATACCTACCTTTGAAATTTGTAAAGCTTGTCTCTTGTCATTTAGCCCTCCAAAATGTGTATAAATAGAGGGCCTTGGATGATTGTAGAGGATCATATTGTACATAGGTAGGATATTAGCCATTGTAATAAAATTCTCTAAGTTTTCTTCTTCTTTCTTTTCTCTAGTTTTCTTTTTCTTTAGAAAGAGCAAGAGGTTGGATAATTAATATTCTTCTTCTTCATCTTTCTTTCTTTTATTTTCTTCTTAGATTCTATTTAATTTTATGTTTATAATGCCTATGCTAGGCTAAACTTCTATTTGGTTAAGGGTGATTTCAAAGCCCTAGACATGTTTTGTGATTGATTTTTAGATTCTATCTATCATTAATTTTCTATCAAAGTTGCTTATGTTCTTCTACAAGAATTGTTCATGATGTTGTCTTGATTTATTTAGGTGTACAACTAGATAGATCTTGATAATTATCTATTGCTAGTTTAGGAATCTTGATCCGTGTAATTGTCTTGATTTCCTATTCATAAGTGGCAATTTGTGATTAATGATTATGGTCAAGTTTTCAATAATTACAAAGTGGAACATAACCTAAGTTGAACAATCCGAGCTTATGTGTTTGTTGCTTAGATCAACCTATCTTTCTCATCATAAAGCTGCCATTAAATTGAATTTAGAGAGCTTATTCTAGGTTGTTTAATGGTTAGAGATTAAATAGAGAGCTTGTTCTATTTAATGACAAACTAAGGAAAGATTGGGATAACAGAGCTTGTTGTTATCTACGGTTGTTAACTTTGATAGTTGGTTGATATTGATAGATCTGAAATTGATTCTTAATGATGTCTAGTGGTGGAGAATGAAACCTTAACCATATTTTTCATATTTGATTCTTCTTACTTACTTGTTTTCATACTTTTCTAGTTTGCTTATTTTTAAAAGTATATTTATTTTTATTGGCTGGTTATACCGCCTAATTTGTATATTAACTTTGTTTTATTTTTATTGGCTGGTTATACCGCCTAATTTAGTATATATATTTTCATTGGCTGGTTATACCGCCTTGCATCTTATTCTTATTATTTACTTTAGTTTAAATCTGGCTTCAAAAACCCCTTTTCTTTTATTGTTCTTGAATTTAAGTTTTAAACTATTAACTTATAAACTAAAACCCAATCCCTGAGGACTCGACCCTTGCTAACTACTATACTTACAATTTATCTTTTTAGTGCAAGGTTAAATAAGATACACTCTTTTGGGTGCATCAGATCCCTTTTTTTTTCTCTTGACTTTTTCTTTTCTTTTCTTCCCCCACACTTATCTTTTGTTTCCAACCCAAATTTTTAACTAAAAGTATCCCTTGTTTTTTTTTTTTTGCAATATGTCTCAAAATATATAATCCATCTTTAGAACAAGGGTTATATTTCGGCTAGGTGTAAGTTGTGGTTACCAAATAAATAGCTTATTCAATGTAGGCTCAAATTGGCTCACTAGGGGTGTGTTCTCTTGGAACATCAATAAGGGATGGCTGTTTGGCGCTGGCTAAAAATCCTAATGCCTCTATCATATTCATGTTGTCACATGCATCAATATAGTCTCAACAAGGTCTAAAGCAAGTTCTAGAGAATCATGTAATCATAAGAGCACTCAAGAAAGAAATTAGATTGATTTGTATAATGCGTCAATCATTATAGGCTCAAAAACTCACAAGGATGATTATACAAGTCAGATTAAGTCTAAACATGCTTCTTTCTCAATCAACATATCATATTAACATTGGCTCATAAAAAGATTGATATCAAGTTCAATTCTCATGAAAATCTTCTCACTAATAAATCTGTTTTAGACTTATGCAATTCATATCTCATCATAGTATTGAAAAGGAACTAAAACACACTAAAAATAATAATAAAGACTCATAAAAAAAATAGTAGACAAAAATAAAAGAAATCCTAAATCATTCCCCCCACACTTAATTCTTACATTGTCCTCAATGTAAGTCTATTAACCCAAATGAAAGAATCATGTGTAAGAGAAAAGAACTAATAACATAAGAATAGGAACAACTAAGACTCAAAACAAAACAAACTCATGCAACCTAAATAATCTTAAAATACTAAACAAAAATTAACAAGTAAACATAAAAAGATTAAAATCAAACTGACAAGGTATGTCTCAAGTCTCCCTTACTCAGACCTTGTTCAGAATGAATACTTCTAAATTGCTTAAAACACAACAAACTTTTTTTTTTTTTTTGAAAAGAAGAAATCAAACTGACAAGGTATGTCTCAAGTCTTCCTTACTCAGACCTTGTTCAGAATGAATACTTCTAAATGGCTTAAAACACAACAATTTTTTTTTTTTTTGAAAATTAGCAAAATATGTCCCTTACCCCCTACTAAAATATGACATTGTCCCCAATGTCAAATTTTAAAGGTAGAATTTAGGAGATATTACCTGTAGAGGTTGCTAACCACTTATTATAACTGAGACACAACAAACAAAATGTTAGATAATGTCACAAAGACAAAGTGCAATCCACTCCGTGCTCGTCCATATCTCTTTTTCTTTTTCCGAGCGTTTGCGAAAAACCGTAGCAGATAAATACTCATAAGCTTGGAGCTTTTTGAGTAAATCTTCAATGGTTGTAGCAGAAATTATGGTTCTCCTTGCCTCTGAAAACATGAATCCATTATCCACAGCATTATCTAAATATGAAAGCAAATTACTAAAATAACCATTAATATTAAGCAAACCAATGGGTTTCTTATTTGTGACCAAAGAAGACCAAGAAGCCACGCAAGCTATTTCTTCCATGTACCCAGACCTCCTGGTAGAGCAATGAATGCATCGGCAGAATGGTACATGATTGTCATCCGTTCAGGGATACTCCAGACTTGTATTTCCTTACCCAAGGTAGGTCCACAAAAATCTGTGAATAGTTTTGGCACGACTCCTACAACTGGACTTCCTCCGGCGTGTGCTGCTGTAGCGACTGCTCCCATTAAACCCGTACTACCGCCTCCATAAATCAACTGGATCTTTTGTTCGGCAAGTATTACTCCAACTCTTATGGCTTCATCAGCGAATATGTTATTTTTCCCTGGATAAGCACCTCCAAAGACACAAATTTTTTTAATGCGCTGGGACGAAGTACTTTCCATTTTTTTTTCTTTTTCGAGTGCCTGAAAGAGAATGAGTACATGTTGTAATATATAGAGGACTGACTAGTGAATCAGACAAGAGTAATAATGTCGCCGAAAGTGTATCTGACCTGTCAGAAGAAAATGTTAACCTAACAAACGATTTTTGCGTGATTTCAGGAAGAAAATCAAAAAGAGAAGAAAAATCAACCGTAAAAGTCAAGAGTAATAATGTCGCCGAAAGTGTATTTGGCATCTTCCTCTGGTTTTATGTCCAGAAATGGCTCAAACGCCTTCTATGAGTCGAGGATATGCTTCCCATCCAGTTTTCTTACAAGCTGGCAAACAGGGTCTTTTAACATCAGATTCCGAAGATGTTGCCATTCCCTTTGGAATTGTGGCCATAAATCCAGATTTTCTCTTTGTACGTCTCCACTAGGATGCGTCTCAAGAGAAAGTTGGATATTACCCAAATTCTCCTTACTCAGTCCATCCTTAATGAATTCAATTTTATCATCTCGATTAGAGGACGGAATCCCAATAGAACGACATTTACCGTTACACGTCCATCGTGCACATTTGTGGCAATTTGAACTCATGCGCTTTGCTCGTCGCTTCTTTGCAAAAGTGCTTCTACCTGTACCTGGTAAATGCAAAACAGGAAGATATTCATCTTCACGTACCTTGGCTTCAATTATCCAACGTATGTCTTCAGGAATCCCTTTGTGCATAAGCATTCTTAATCTTTCAAATCGAACTTGGTAAAGCTTCAGTAAAATATTTCGAGGAAAAGGAGGAAATCGTTTCTGCAATCTTGTGAGAATATCATCCATCCTGAAAAAAAATGAAAAAAAAAATTGAAAGAGAAATTTATATACAATATCAGTTTTGTGGGTAGCTGATGGAACCGACTTAAATAATCACGGAGTACCGTTATCCGCCATTTACCGGGGTTAAAAAATTATATTTACATCTAGTTATTTTCAAAACAAGGATCAGAAAGAAAAACAATATAAAAAGACTCAAAAACAAAACACTCTAAATAAAATCCTAAATTTTCCCCCCCACACATAATTCTTACATTGTCATTAATGTAATGCTATTAATCCCAAATGAAAGAATCATGTGTAAGTGAAAAGAACTAATAAACAAAATAAACTTATGCAGCCTAAATGAACTTAGAAACACTAAACACAATTAGCAAAGAAACATAAGAAAAAGATAAAGAAAAAGAGAGCAAATCTGAGGATGGCAGTTTGGCAATGCTTTCACTAATTAGGCTGCCTCCCCCAATTAGCACTTGATTGATTGTTTTCAGCCTAGCCAATTCCCCTTCTTGGCTTTTTAGGATCTTTTGGCTTAGACATGAAACTTCTCGGATTTTTGCGTTTTGGAGGAAGTTTTCTTTGCAAAACAGCCAATGCCTTCTCCCCCACACGTATTATTTCATCATTCTTGGTGGGGTATAGCTCTTTGAGGAATTGTGCATATCTTGGTACTTGTCTAATGGCATCCACAAGCAAGCTGTTTAAGGTTTCCAAAAATTGTTGTTCATGTTCCTCCTTCTTGGACTTTGCAAATCTGCTAGGAAAAAGTGGAGAAGGAACATTAGTAGAAATAAGAACCTTAAAAGCTACCTGAGGTGTTGATAACTCGTATAATTATATAGTTTTTGGTTATGTTTTATTATTATTTTGTGTCAAATACGAGTTATTATTGTTTAGTCTAATTGTGTTTATGATCTTTTATATTTTTATGTAATTTGGTGTTTTTCACAAGTTTCTTTGAGTGATTTCAGATTACTAGAATTAAGGGCAAATCCAGTTCAGTTCCAGTTCCGACACAATTTGCCATATCAGCTATATCTGGAGTTTCACTGAAGAAATAAGGCTGCAATTTGTAGCCGTGCAAAGCTAAGAGGCATATCTATCTTTTTCATGTTTTATACTTCTTGAAACGGAGTCGTTTTCCCTAGCGAAATCGACCATCAAGTTGGCTGATGTGCAATGACGTCTGTGCTGACCTGTTTTCTTATTTTTCCCATATCTGCTTATCAACATCAGCAAATGAGCTGATTCCAATGGCTATGGATCCGTAACTGATACGGGAACCTTTGTCTAGAAGACCATATGATCAGATCAGGCCTCTAATATTGACGAAATCGACCATCAAGTTGGCTGATGTGCAATGACGTCTGTGCTGACATGTTTTCGTATTTTGCCCATATCTGCTTATCCACATCAGAAAATGAGCTGATTTCAACGGCTATGGATCCGGAACTGATAGGGGAACCTTTTTCTAGAAGACCATGTGATCAGATCAGGCCTCCAACATTGACGAAATCGACCATCAAGTTGGCTGATCAAAATTGTCATACAATATGACGAAAATTGTTAGAAAAATTCACCCACCTATTATACCTACCTTTGAAATTTGTAAAGCTTGTCTCTTGTCATTTAGCCTTCCAAAATGTGTATAAATAGAGGGCCTTGGATGATTGTAGAGGATCATATTGTACATAGGTAGGATATTAGCCATTTTAATAAAATTCTCTAAGTTTTCTTCTTCTTTCTTTTCTCTAGTTTTCTTTCTTTTCTCTAGTTTTCTTTTTCTTTAGAGAGAGCAAGAGGTTGGATAATTAATATTCTTCCTCTTCTTCTTTCTTTCTATTATTTTCTTCTTAGATTTTCTTTAATTTTATGTTTATGTTTATAATGCCTATGCTAGGCTAAACTTCTATTTGGTTAAGGGTGATTTCAAAGCCCTAGACATGTTTTGTGATTGATTTTCAGATTCTATCTATCATTAATTTTCTATCAAAGTTGCTTATGTTCTTCTACAAGAATTGTTCATGATGTTGTCTAGATTTATTTAGGTGTACAACTAGATAGATCTTGATAATTATCTATTGCTAGTTTAGGAGTCTTGATCCGTGTAATTGTCTTGATTTCCTATTCATAAGTGGCAATTTGTGATTAATGATTATGGTCAAGTTTTCAATAATTGCAAAGTGGAACATAACCTAAGTTGAACAATCCGAGCTTATGTGTTTGTTGCTTAGATCAACCTATCTTTCTCATCATAAAGCTGCCATTAAATTGAATTTAGAGAGCTTATTCTAGGTTGTTTAATGGTTAGAGATTAAATAGAGAACTTGTTCTATTTAACGACAAACTAAGGAAAGATTGGGGTAACAGAGCTTGTTGTTATCTACGGTTGTTAACTTTGATAGTTGGTTGATATTGATAGATCTGAAATTGATTCTTAATGATGTCTAGTGGTGGAGAATGAAACCTTAACCATATTTTTCATATTTGATTCTTCTTACTTATTTGTTTTCTTACTTTTAGTTTGCTTATTTTTTATATTTATTTTTATTGGCTGGTTATACCGCCTAATTTGTATATTAACTTTGTTTTATTTTTATTGGCTGGTTATACCGCCTAATTTAGTATATATATTTTTATTGGCTGGTTATATCGCCTTGCATCTTATTCTTATTATTTACTTTAGTTTAAATCTGGCTTCAAAAAAACCTCTTTTCTTTTATTGTTCTTGAATTTAAGTTTTAAACTATTAACTTATAAACTAAAACCCAATCCCTGAGGACTCGACCCTTGCTAACTACTATACATACAATTTATCTTTTTAGTGCAAGGTTAAATAAGATACACTCTTTTGGGTGCATCAAATTTTTGGCGCCGTTGCCGGGGATTGCTTTCTTTAGTTTATTAGTTCATTGGTTTATTCTTATTTTCAGTTGTAATTAACTTTATTTTTCTTGTACATACAAGTTTTTCTTATCAAATTTTGAAAAAAAAAAAAAAAAAAAAAACTGTTTAATAAAATTGAGCAATCTAACACTTGAAGAGTTGGTGGCATACATGAACATGGAAAATCAACAAGCCAATCTCACCTACCCAGTTCAACAATTGGCCATGGGAGGATGTCAAGGCCATCAAGTGTTCCAAGACCAACTGTATGATCATTACTCAAACACTTACCATGAGGGATGGTGGGATCATACTAATTATGGCTACTCAGAAAATTACCAAGAAGTAGATCCTTATGCCAATTACACTCATCCATCTAGCTTCAATCAATCATGGTCTCAAGAACCAGATCTTCTTCAACCACCACATATGACTCAAAACTCAGGTACTTCTTTAGAAGATCTTGTCGATTCTCTTGTTACTAATACTTTGCAATTTCAACAAGAAACAAGGGCAAGCATCCGGAGTTTGGAAAGGCAAATGAGCCTATTGGCTAGTAGTATGGTGGTATGGGTAGCACAAAGATCTGAAGAACTCTCTACCCAAACAATGATTAACCCAAAGGAGAATACTACTATTGTGACCTTGAGGAATGAGGAACAAGATGAGGATGAGACAGAATTAGAGATGGATTCTATTCTTGAGGATAATGAAGCCACAAATACAAATAAGAGTATTTCGGCACCTGAGGTAACGTTTGAGATTCCAATTTTTACTAATGTTTCTTCTCCACCTTTTCCTAGTAGATTCGCAAAGTTCAAGGAGGATGAACATGAACAAGACACGCTGGAAACCTTAAACAGTTTGTTTGTGGATGTCATTCAACAAGTACCAAAAGATGCACCATTCCTCGATGAGATATGCACCACCAAGGATGATGGAATAATACTTGTAATGGAGAATGCATCCACTGTTGTGCAAAGAAAGCTTTCTCTCAAACGCATAAATTTGGGAAATTTCATGTATGAGCCTCACAAGCCTAAAAAGCCAAGAAAGGGTGTTGGTTAGATTCAAAACACTAACTCAAGTGTTAATTGGGAAGGCAGCCCAATTAAAGATGAAATTACCAACCTTCCATATTCAGATTTGCTTTCTCTTTCTTTTCCTTTTTCTTTTATTATTTTTATTGTTTTTATTTTATTTCTTATGTTTCTTTGTTAATTGTGTTTACTGCTTTTAAGTTCATTTAGGCTGCATAAGTTTCTTTTGTTTAATAGTTCTTTTCTCTTACATATAATTCTTGCATTGGGGGATAATAGCATTACATTAATGACAATGTAAGAGTTATGTGTGGGGGGAAGAATTTAGGATTTTATTTAAAGTGTTTTGTTTTTGAGTCTTTTTATGTTGTTTTTCTTTCTGATCCTGGTTTTGAAAATAACTAGATGTAAATATAATTTTTAATTTTTTACCCCGGTTAAATGGCGGATAACGGTACTCCGTGATTATTTAAATCGGTTCCATCAGCTACCCACAAAACTGATATTGTATATAAATTTCTCTTCCAATTTCTCTTTCATTTTTTTCATTTTTTTTTTCAGGATGGATGATATTCTCACAAGATTGCAGAAACGATTTCCTCCTTTTCCTCGAAATATTTTACTGAAGCTTTACCAAGTTCGACTTGAAAGATTAAGAATGCTTATGCACAAAGGGATTCCTGACGACATACGTTGGATAATTGAAGCCAAGGTACGTGAAGATGAATATCTTCCTGTTTTGCATTTACCAGGTACAGGTAGAAGCACTTTTGCAAAGAAGCGACGAGCAAAGCGCATGAGTTCAAATTGCCACAAATGTGCACGATGGACGTGTAACGGTAAATGTCGTTCTATTGGGATTCCGTCCTCTAATCGAGATGATAAAATTGAATTCATTAAGGATGGACTGAGTAAGGAGAATTTGGGTAATATCCAACTTTCTCTTGAGACGCATCCTAGTGGAGACGTACAAAGAGAAATTCTTGATTTATGGCCGCAATTCCAAAGGGAATGGCAACATCTTGGGAATCTGATGTTAAAAGACCCTGTTTGCCAGCTTGTAAGAAAACTGGATGGGAAGCATATCCTCGACTCATAGAAGGCGTTTAAGCCGTTTCTGGACGTAAAACCAGAGGAAGATGTGAGCCACAATCACAACTACAATAAATGACTTCTCAGCTTTTGGTTTGATTTGCAATAACTTTATTTTGGTTTAATTTACGTGTAGTTCGATTTGTGTAATTATTCTCGTTTTTTTTTTATTTGTCTTTTACGGTTGATTTTTTTCTTCTCTTTTTGATTTTCTTCCTGAAATCACGCAAAAATCTTTTGTTAGGTTAACATTTTCTTCTGACAGGTCAGATACACTTTCGGCGACATTATTACTCTTGTCTGATTCACTACTCAGTCCTCTATATATTACACCATGTACTCATTCTCTTTCAGGCACTCGAAGAAAAAAAAAATGGAAAGTACTTCATCCCAGCGCATTAAAAAAATTTGTGTCTTTGGAGGTGCTTATCCAGGGAAAAATAACATATTCGCTGATGAAGCCATAAGAGTTGGAGTAATACTTGCCCAACAAAAGATCCACTTGATTTATGGAGGCGGTAGTACGGGTTTAATGGGAGCAGTCGCTACAGCAGCACACGCCGGAGGAAGTCCAGTTCTAGGAATCGTGCCAAAACTATTCACAAGTTTTTGTGGACCTACAGTGGGTAAGGAAATACAAGTCTGGAGTGTCCCTGAAAGGATAACAATCATGTACCATTCTGCCGATGCATTCATTGCTTTACCAGGAGGTCTGGGTACATTGGAAGAAATAGCTTGCGTGGCTTCTTGGTCATCTTTGGTCACAAATAAGAAACCCATTGATTTGCTTAATATTAATGGTTATTTTAGTAATTTGCTTTCATATTTAGATAATGCTGTGGAAAATGGATTCATGTTTTCAGAGGCAAGGAGAACCATAATTTCTGCTACAACCATTGAAGATTTACTCAAAAAGCTCCAAGCTTATGAGTATTTATCTACTACGGTTGTTTCGCAAACGCTCGGAAAAAGAAAAAGAGATATGGACGAGCAAGGAGTGGATTGCACTTTGTCTTTGTGACATTATCTAACATTTTGTTTGTTGTGTCTCATTATAATAAGTGGTTAGCAACCTTTGCAGGTAATATCTCCTAAATCCTACCTTTAAAATTTGACATTGGGGACAATGTCATATTTTAGTATGGGGTAAGGGACATATTTTGCTAATTTAAAAAAAAAAAAAAAAAAAGAGAGTTTGTTGTGTTTTAAGCAATTTAGAAGTATTCATTCTGAACAAGGTTTGAGTAAGGGAGACTTGAGACATACCTTGTCAGTTTGATTTTAATCTTTTTATGTTTACTTGTTAATTTTTGTTTAGTATTTTAGGATTATTGAGGTTGCATGGTTTTGTTTTGTTTTGAGTCTTAGTTATTCCTATTCTTATGTTATTAGTTCTTTTCTCTTACACATGATTCTTTCATTTGTGTTAATAGACTTACATTGAGGACAATGTAAGAATTAAGTGTGGGGGGAATGATTTAGGATTTCTTTTATTTTCGTCTACTATTTTTTTTTTATGAGTCTTTATTATTATTATTTTTAGTGTGTTTTAGTTCCTTTTTAATACAATGATGAGATATGAATTGCATAGGTCTAAACTAGTTACTAGTGAGAAGATTTTCATGAGAATTAAGCTTGATACTAATTTTTATGAGCCAATGTTAATATGATATGTTGATTGAGAAAGAAGCATGTTTAGACTTAAAACTGACTTGTATAATCATCATTGTGAGTTTTTGAGCCTAAAATGATTGATGCATTATACAAATCAATCTAATTTCTTTCTTGAGTGCTCTTATGATTACATGATTCTCTAGAACTTGCTTTAAACCGTTTGAGACTATATTGATACATGTGACAACATGAATATGATAGAGGCATTAGGATTATAAGCAGAGCCAAATAGCCATCCCTTATTGATGTTCCAAGAGAACACACCCTTAGTGAACCAGTTTGAGCCTACATTGAATAAGCTATCTCTTTGGTAACCATAACTTGTCCCTAACCTAAATATACTTATATCTTTACCTTTGTTCCAAAGATGAATTAGCATGATTTGAGACCAGTTGCAAAGACAAGGGATATTTTTTTGGTTAGAAACAAGAAATAAGTGTGGGGGGAAAAGAAAAGAAAAGTCAAGAGAAAAAGAAATGGAATACTGGAAAATACATTCCTATGTAAAAAAAATATATATATATGAATCATCTCTTGAATTTGTGGAAAAAGAAAAAGATGTTACAAAGTTGTTTAGAATGAAGAAAAGGCCCAACATGAATATCCGGCCTAGGTGACTATGTACTTGTAAAGAGTTTTGAGAAGTTTCTTTGTATAATTTTTTTATGTCTCTAAACTTTATGAACTCTTTGGAACCTTTGTGATATCTTTATCCTTTTGTTCTTCAACCTCATTACAAACCCCTTGGCCCCATTACAACCTTGATTAAAGACCTCTTGATTTATGAAGTTGCATGATCTTTTAGTGGAGAATAGGTGGACAAGCAAGCATATGGTAGAAGTGTTTTCATGAGATTGATTGAGTGTAAACACTTTACCACTACTTTAAAGAGTGAAAATCAAGAGAGTATCCCATGTGAGAAGTTGAGATTAAGTTTGAATATGCACTATTTTGATTGAAATATGTTATGTTAATATTGGCTTAACTCAAACTATTTACATTCAAGCAAGATTTTTTGTGAATTTCTTTAAGCTATTGATTAGTTTTTAAGACTTGTCCAATGATTATCTCAAATTTATATTGGAAGGATTAGTTATAATTATTATTTTTAGTTTTTCTTATGTTTTCAATGTTTGTGGGTATCGTCCTAGTAAACCCTCACGAGACTAAACTCGTCCACTAGGGACACCTAGGGGTTTAAAGGCTTGTGTCACATGCTAAGTGCCACCGTGATTTCCTACGAAAGTGGATTAGATTAGATTTTCTTATTTTATTTTTATTGAGTCGTTGCTAGGGACTAGCAACAATCTAAGTGTGGGGGTGTGATAACTCGTATAATTATATAGTTTTTAGTTATGTTTTATTATTGTTTTGTGTCAAATACGAGTTATTATTGTTTAGTCTAATTGTGTTTATGATCTTTTATATTTTTATGTAATTTGGTGTTTTTCACAAGTTTCTTTGAGTGATTTCAGATTACTAGAATTAAGGGCAAATCCAGTTCAGTTCCAGTTCCGACACAATTTTCCATATCAGCTATATCTGGAGTTTCACTGAAGCAATAAGGCTGAAATTTGTAGCCGTGCAAAGCTAAGAGGCATATATATCTTTTTCATGTTTTATACTTCTTGAAACGGAGTCGTTTTCCCTAGCGAAATCGACCATCAAGTTGGCTGATGTGCAATGACGTCTGTGCTGACCTGTTTTCGTATTTTGCCCATATCTGCTTATCCACATCAGCAAATTAGCTGATTCCAATGGCTATGGATCCATAACTGATACGGGAACCTTTGTCTAGAAGACCATATGATCAGATCAGGCCTCTAATATTGACGACATCGACCATCAAGTTGGCTGATGTGCAATGACGTCTGTGCTGACATGTTTTCGTATTTTGCCCATATCTGCTTATCCACATCAGCAAATGAGCTGATTTCAACGGCTATGGATCCGGAACTGATAGGGGAACCTTTTTCTAGAAGACCATGTGATCAGATCAGGCCTCCAACATTGACGAAATCGACCATCAAGTTGGCTGATCAAAATTGTCATACAATATGACGAAAATTGTTAGAAAAATTCACCCACCTATTATACCTACCTTTGAAATTTGTAAAGCTTGTCTCTTGTCATTTAGCCTTCCAAAATGTGTATAAATAGAGGGCCTTGGATGATTGTAGAGGATCATATTGTACATAGGTAGGATATTAGCCATTTTAATAAAATTCTCTAAGTTTTCTTCTTCTTTCTTTTCTCTAGTTTTCTTTCTTTTCTCTAGTTTTCTTTTTCTTTAGAGAGAGCAAGAGGTTGGATAATTAATATTCTTCCTCTTCTTCTTTCTTTCTATTATTTTCTTAGATTTTCTTTAATTTTATGTTTATGTTTATAATGCCTATGCTAGGCTAAACTTCTATTTGGTTAAGGGTGATTTCAAAGCCCTAGACATGTTTTGTGATTGATTTTCAGATTCTATCTATCATTAATTTTCTATCAAAGTTGCTTATGTTCTTCTACAAGAATTGTTCATGATGTTGTCTAGATTTATTTAGGTGTACAACTAGATAGATCTTGATAATTATCTATTGCTAGTTTAGGAGTCTTGATCCGTGTAATTGTCTTGATTTCCTATTCATAAGTGGCAATTTGTGATTAATGATTATGGTCAAGTTTTCAATAATTGCAAAGTGGAACATAACCTAAGTTGAACAATCCGAGCTTATGTGTTTGTTGCTTAGATCAACCTATCTTTCTCATCATAAAGCTGCCATTAAATTGAATTTAGAGAGCTTATTCTAGGTTGTTTAATGGTTAGAGATTAAATAGAGAGCTTGTTCTATTTAACGACAAACTAAGGAAAGATTGGGGTAACAGAGCTTGTTGTTATCTACGGTTGTTAACTTTGATAGTTGGTTGATATTGATAGATCTGAAATTGATTCTTAATGATGTCTAGTGGTGGAGAATGAAACCTTAACCATATTTTTCATATTTGATTCTTCTTACTTATTTGTTTTCTTACTTTTAGTTTGCTTATTTTTTATATTTATTTTTATTGGCTGGTTATACCGCCTAATTTGTATATTAACTTTGTTTTATTTTTATTGGCTGGTTAATACTGATAACTCGTATAATTATATAGTTTTTAGTTATGTTTTATTATTGTTTTGTGTCAAATACGAGTTATTATTGTTTAGTCTAATTGTGTTTATGATCTTTTATATTTTTATGTAATTTGGTGTTTTTCACAAGTTTCTTTGAGTGATTTCAGATTACTAGAATTAAGGGCAAATCCAGTTCAGTTCCAGTTCCGACACATTTTTTCCATATCAGCTATATCTGGAGTTTCACTGAAGCAATAAGGCTGAAATTTGTAGCCGTGCAAATTCATGTTTATATACTTCAGCCAACTTGATGGTCAGCAAATTTGTAGCCGTGCAAATTTGTAGCCGTGCAAATACGAAAACAGGTCAGCACAGACGTCATTGCACATCAGCCAACTTGATGGTCGATTTCGCTAGGGAAAACGACTCCGTTTCAAGAAGTATAAAACATGAATTTGCACGGCTACAAATTTCAGCCTTATTGCTTCAGTGAAACTCCAGATATAGCTGATATGGCAAAATGTGTCGGAACTGGAACTGAACTGGATTTGCCCTTAATTCTAGTAATCTGAAATCACTCAAAGAAACTTGTGAAAAACACCAAATTACATAAAAATATAAAAGATCATAAACACAATTAGACTAAACAATAATAACTCGTATTTGACACAAAACAATAATAAAAACATAACTAAAAACTATATAATTATACGAGTTATCACACCCCCACACTTAGATTGTTGCTAGTCCCTAGCAACGACTCAATAAAAATAAAATACAGAAAATCT